>PVIC010024763.1:0-25783 GCA_004025085.1 Thryonomys swinderianus
TACAGTGCCCTTACTCTGTGACAACACCTTCTGAAAAGCATTCACATAATTTGATTTATTTCTCTTCTCAGCAACCCATTGAGGCAGGTCCATGTTACAAATGAAGAAGCTGGCCTTGAAGAAGCTGGTCATGAGGCTGGAGAGTGGTGCCTGGCTTTCACAAGTAAACTTCTCTCTGCCTCAGGTGGATCACACTGTGACCGCTTGCCATCATCTGGTTCCTTCCACTGAAGTTCTGAGTACCCTGGCTGAGTATCCCAGCCTCTTCCCCAGAAGGAGGGACCTGTCGACCCATTAATACTAGGAGGAGAGGGCCGAAGATTTAGCTCAGTGGTTCCAGCGCCTGCCTCACAAGCCCAAGGTCCTGAGTCTGATCCCCGGTAATCCCATACAGTGCTGGGTGTGATGACTCACGCCCACCAGCCATCAATACCACATACCACAGTGCTGGGCGTGGTGGCTCATGCCTGTCACCCCAGCACTCGGGAGGCAGAGGCAGGAGGATTGCTGAGTTCCAGGCTTGCCTGGGCTACTTAGTGAGCTCTGGGTCAGCCTGAACTACAAAGCGAGACCTTGTCTTAAAAAAAATAAAAAAAGTAAAAAAAAGAAAAAACCTAGGAGGAGACTGACACCAGGTAGGGAGATCTTTCCTATTGATTCCTTTCAGACACTTGGTGGAAGATATTACAGAAAATGTTATTTAAGAGATATGATAAAAATACAATGGCTAGAGTATTTAATTAAGAAAAAATTATTACAGCAAAAGATGCATTGTCATCAATACTGCCCCTCACTTTGAATAACTAATAGTATCATTCTTGCCAGTCTCTGAAGCAGTTCTAGAAGCCCTCTTTCTTTCTTTCTTTAAATTGATTTTTGATAATTTTATACATATATTATGATCACATTCAACATTGAGAATTTGATATATCTTGATTCTCATTTTCTTCCCTTCCCCTGCCCTCTCTGAACCCCCACCTCTATACATATAGCTCTATTTACTTTTTTTTTTGAGACAGTGTCTTGCTTTGTAGTTCAGGCTGGCCCTGAGCTCACTATGTAGCCCAGGCAAGCCTCAAACTCAGCAATCCTCCTGTCTCTGTCTCCCGAGTGTTGGGATTACAGGCATGAGCCACCACACCCGACACTGTGGTATGTGGTATTGATGGCTGGTGGGTATGAGTCACCACACCCAGCATTGTATGTGGTTACTGCTGATTGAACTCGAGACCTTGAGCTTGCTAGGCAGGTGCTGGAACCCCTGAGCTAAATCTCTGGCCCTCTATTTACTTTTTTTTAGCATCACATTTTTTCCCTTCTTTACTTTCCCCTAACCCCTTTCCTTTTCCCTTTGAATCCTAATCTCCCTGACCCAAAATGTGATGTCTGTTTTTTATCATGGTTTTTGTCAATGTGGCCATACTTGCTCATTTTATTCAGACCCTGCTGACTGTGGATGGGTGGTCTAACATCTGAGCCTACACGGCTCTAGATTGGTCTAGATGCCCATAGCAGGCTAAAGCGTCTTCTAGGTGTGGGCTGATGACTTCAGAGTTGTCTCCCTCCATGCCAACTTTCAGACTGACCACTGAGAATGTGGGTGAATAGACTAGTGAGTAACAAAAGAATTATCTCTGGTCCTCAGAGTCCCATCGGGGAACTGCAGATTCCTTCTAGTTGGTCTATGTCTCCCAGATTCCAGTCCTTGTATAGACTCAGGAACCACCAAAATGGCTAGAAAACATCCTTGGCTCCACACAAGTGAAAATGGAAAAAGCTGTAAACTGTAACCCTTCTAGGAGAGTGGCAGTACATGTGAGGACCAAATAGGCCCAGACAAGTTCTGCAGGAAAAGTTTCACCCTTTTGTTACATAGCACAGGCCAATATCACTGCACTTGGTGTATACAATACACTTTCAGAAACATGAAACGCAAATCCTAGACCGAGGCTTCATAGTGCAGAGGCCTCCCTGTCACATCCTCTTTCTTTCCATTCGTCTGTTGCCTACTTGGCATAGATCTGTGGTCCTCCTCAACTAGGGGCAATTTCACCCCTCGAGGGGCTTTTGGGAAGGTGTGAAGGCCCTTGTGGTTGTCATAGCTGGTGGACGGAGTGCTAAGGAGTGCTGTAAACTTCCTACAATCCAAAGTATCAACCCACACAACATAAAATTCTCTGGGCCCAAATGTCAGCTACACTGAGGTTAGAAACCCTGGGCTGGAGCCATAGAATCATGAGTAAGTAAAGCACTTAATCCTCTAATGACAACTTGAAAATTGCTTTGATGGATTTTGGGCTCTCTGCAATTTAATATTTTCCGTAGACAGCATAAAAGCCTTCCTCGGGGCCTCCTACACTTTCTATATTTTCTACACAGCAGAAAGTAAAGATGTTACTTAACTGTTAAAAAAAACTCACAAACTGGAGTCAGCAAGCGCTTGGTTGTCACTCATATCAACCTAATAAGCATGTTGACAAAACACTAACACATATGTTGCTTGCAAAAGAGGCAATGTTGATCCATTTAAATGTCATGATTTTGCTTCTCTTATCCTCTAGCTGTGTAATGCTAAAGTAAATGAATATACATCAGACACACACACACACACACACTGACATTGGTTGGGTAGGAATTCTCTCTCTCTTGGGCCATTTTCTTAGTTGTAGAAAGCAGAAATGTGGGTAGGACATTACCTTTAGTGAACCATAAAATGCAAAAGGGTTAAATCGATACCCTGGGTCCTGTAACAGCAAAGGGTTTACCAGAATATAATTATTAAAAGCATTTGAACTTGGCCTTACTCCTACTGCAGAGGCATGAACATTTGAAGGAGAGAAGGATTAGAATGTAGGGGGGATCTGGATGTAGGAGATTACAGTTGGAGGGTGGTCTGGGGACACATATTTTCATGGTTTGTAGGCACATTTCCCTGTCGTTCACCCAGATTAAATTCTTTCAAGTCCTTGGCTTGTGAGCTAGTGCTAATCTACATGGTATTATTTTTCCACTTGATTTATAAACAGAATAATCATGGGTTTTGGCTTATTTTCCTCCTAAGCATGAATAGTCAACAATGTGGTAAGATAATTTATTGAGATACTAATGCATTATTTTTGTTCTTCCAGGATTTTACCTGCCTCTGTTCTAAGCAGGAAGTTAGGTTTTTATATTTCTTTGTTTCAGAGGTTATTTATGATTTAGGGACAACGGGAAGTTTAGACAGGTAAACAGGCTTTCTCCACTCCATCTCTGGATTTTTCTTTTCTTTTTATCTTTTTTTGGATGGTCTATGTGTGTAGTGAAGAAATATGCTAGGCAGAGGGATTTTCCGAAGAGTGGAAAGAAACATAGAATTTGGGGAAAGAATGAAGAGTCTCGACTATC
Source organism: Thryonomys swinderianus (assembly GCA_004025085.1). Classification (NCBI taxonomy): domain Eukaryota; kingdom Metazoa; phylum Chordata; class Mammalia; order Rodentia; family Thryonomyidae; genus Thryonomys; species Thryonomys swinderianus. Next base: position 3,388 of record PVIC010024763.1, read on the forward strand.
AGGAAAGGAGAGCTGGCAGGGGCCTGCGAAGCCCGGTTTCTCAGAGGTAACCCAAGGAGGTGGAGAATGCCTAGGTGGTGCCGGACAGACTCATTTTAGGCACCAGAAACCCAGCTTCAGGGGGTGACCCTGGGCTTGAGCTTCATCCAGAAACAACAGCACCATCCACATGCAGACCAGGCGATGGGACAGGGATGGGGCCCTGTCCCTCAAACGCTGGGCTACCAGGACCCCAAGGACATTCAGTCTAAGGGTCTTAGGAAAAGGAGGTCTAGTAGCAATTAAGATTGAATTTATAACTAGTTTAATAAGAAAGGGGACTCAGACTTCTATTTGATTTGATTTTCAAAAATAAACCAGTGTTACATGCTTGAAAAGACAGAGCGAAATCCATTGGTATGGATTTACCTCATTTGGGCTGTATAGGCCAAGTTTTACTACAGTGATAATCTCATCCTGAAATCTCAGCAGTTTAACACAATGAAAGCTTTTTTTTTTTTTTTTTTTTTTTTTTTTTTTTGAGACAGGGTCTCGCTTTGTAGTTGAGGCTGGCCCTGAGCTCACTAGGTAGCCCAGGCAAGCCTCGAACTCAGCAATCCTCCTGCCTTTGCCTCCTGAGTGCTGGGGATTACAGGCATGAGCCACCACGTCCATTGAAAGTTTATTTCTTAATGGTGCTACTTGTCTAACAAGGGTCAGTAGGTTTACTGCTCTATAGAGTAATTCAAGGACCCCTTTTGTGGGACACCTCAAGATCCCTATGTGTGGCTTTCTTGGTCATTGGGTCAAGCAAGAGAGGAACCGGAGGGTTCCAGATTGGCTCTTAAATGGGTTGGCAGGAAGTGGTGGAGGTCAGTTCAACAGATATCCCATGGACTGGAGTTGGTCGCATGATCCACCTAATTGCTTGGGGCTGGTGGACACAAGAGCACATGTGGGTACTGTTGGGCAATAATGTCTCTGTTATAGCTTCTCGACTCTTGTTGCATAGAGGTTGTATCTTTTTATTTAATATTATTAATAATTTGTATCATCTATGGACCTTTGGGGTTCTTCCCCTGTGCGATCTTATCTTTGTCTCCTTAAGCCTTGGAAACTGAGGTGCACAAAGTAGAAGTAAAAGAATGGTAAGTGAAAAGGGAGGACTCAAAGCCAGGTTTTTGACATGAACCTTTGCTGTGTTTCCACTGTGGCTGTACAGGAAGTGACGGTTTGTCATGAATTTAATATGAAATTTGATAGAATCTCCTTAAAAAGCATGAGGGGGGTGTTTAGGGGGAGACACTAAACTGCTTCTCTGCTGTTGAGAAACCAATGACTGTACCAAGATTTTCGAAGGTCTTGCCAAATGGCTGGTTTCCCAGCTCAGACTTCTCCCTTCTGGCTAACGTACAGTTCTTTCCTCTTCCCAGAGCTGGTTTCAGGGTATGTTGCAATGGATGCCTTGTTTTTACTCTGGGCTAACTGGGTACTGACCCCATCCCGACCTCACAGAGTCATGGCCTTGGCTTCAGCTGTTGAGTAAGACCCGTCCAGAGGGTGATGTGGGGCATCTGGGCCACAGGGGTCTGAATGAGAGGGACTTGAATGAAAAGGGGTGCTCCATAGGCCCTCCCAGGGCTGGGAGTCACACACACTTCTGTCCTAGCGAGCAAAAATCAGATTCCAGAGGAAGCAGTAACCCAAAAATCATTCTATAGGTCCAAATAAGGAAAACAGCTAACTTTCACATAACCCTTATCGTGTGCCAGGCACCATTATAAGCACTGTGCAATCTTAACTCATTTAATCCTCATAGAAACTCCTTATAAGGTCAGCGCTGTTATTACCCTATTTGAAATATATGGGGACACAGGTATGAGCGCCAGTGACTTACCCAAAGTGGCTCTGCTAGGAAGTGGGAAAGACCAAGTATAAGCCTGGAATATGAGTAAGAGACTCCACCCATGATTTTTTTCCCTTGATTATTAGAAGCCAAATATTTTTAGTGTAAAGTTTAAAAATATATCTATGATGTATACAGATTGATGAGCTGGACTATTTTTAATTTTTTTGATGCTGATTATCAATTTGCCTTCCAGAAAGGCCCTGTCTATATTCCCACAGCAGGTGCTAGAATTAATTTTGTCTTGCTAATTTGGGGCCTGGATGGGAAGAGGGGACTTCTTCAGAGCACTTTGAATTAAGCTTGTTGAACACAGCTCTCATCTTGGACTTGTTTCCTGGTTTCCATGAGATAAAGTTAAACACAGTGTCAAATTTCAGCTCGGGAGATGAAGACTTAACTTTGAAATCCAGTTCCGTGCGTAACCCAGACCACCCGAGCCACATCACTGATTGTAATAACCACACCTGTGCATTCGCGAGGCTATTGTGATGAGGAAATGAGACACTATATGGATACTGTGTTGAAGACAAGGGGCTGATGAATGTCAGTGGCCATCCACGTCATTCACTTGCAGGACGAGTGGTCTGAAGTGAAAGGTCTCCAATAAGCAAGGGACAGCCTGCTTAATATGCATCTTATCACAAGAAAGGCAGGTTCCAGGGAATCTGCAGTGCGCATGAGTGCAGCAGCGTGAGCGGGTGTAGTTTCGGAAACAGGTGGACTAAGTGCAGCCCTCTGGCGCCGTGTTTTCTCCCACTGGCAAGCCAATGTATTTGGTGTGAAAATGACGGTGAAGACATCAGTTCATGTTTTCTTCTTGGCAATGCCAACTGTGGCCAAGTAAAGTGAAGGTGAAACTGGTGCTCTCCCAGTCATGGAGGCAGCTTAGATGTTGCTTCTCCTTGGACATCAAACGTGAGTGGAGAGGGCTGGATGCTGACGGGTGTCAAGTAACACGTGGAACAGAGGAATCACCCAACTGAACTCTTCACCTATTGGTGACTCAGCCCGAGCCCAGTGACACGTGTATATTTCTGCCTCCACCGTGGCAGCCACACACTGAGTTGGGCACGAAATCCCACTACCCATCCCAGGAAGCTGAAGTGTGAAGAGGCCAGCCTTTGGTCTCTTGGCACATATGTGACAGAGTCAGGATGTAAACTGAGAGTTGTCTAAGTAGCAGGCTTCTTAAGCACTCTCTTCATTATATTGTCAAAGATGTATTGAGTCCAACCACGTACAAGCTGCATTTGAGATACTGATGTTATAATGGTGATGAAGTGAACATGCCCCCACCCTTTGACTGGTGTCCTGTGAGTGTTGTAACAAACCACTACAGCTGTGGGGAGCTACAGTAACAGATGTGTTCTCTCATAGCTCTGGAGTCCGAAAACCAGGCATTGGCAAGGTGTGTCCTTGGGAGGGCTCTAGGAAAGGATCCATTCTTTGGTTCTCCCAGCTTCTGGTGGCCACTGGGCTTCCTCATCTTATTGCCACTCCACAAGCAGCTACCTACCCTCTTGGTGACATGGCCTCCTCTTCTGGCTCTGATTTCCTCTGCCTTTTTCTTTGTTAGGACACTTAGCATAATATTTGAGGACCCCATGGATAACTAAGGATGATCGCTCCACCTCAGATTAATGAAGCCTATCAATGCAGTTATTCTTGATTTAATTACATCTATAAAGACCATTTCACCAGTAAGATAACAGCCACTTCACCTGGGAATTAGCACATGGATACATCTTTCTTTGAACGCACCCTCGAACCCAATGTAATCATTAAAAAGTCTAGTGAGGTTATTGCTAAGCAAATCACTAAACAAGAGGGCCCCAAGTGTGTTTGGAACCCTGGGAAAAATAAAACAGGGCTTAGAGAAAGAAGGCACAAGGGCACCCCTTTGGTTGGCAAGGCAGGAAGTTTTCCCTTTGACAGGAAGACCCAGAGGAACAGAAAAAGCTGGCTGATCATCTCCACTGGGGCCTATCTGTTCTGCATCCGCTGCCTAGAAAGTGAGGAAGAAATATTTTTCAAGCATGCAGATAAAATGAATTTCATCTCACACACTTCAAACACCCTCAACAGACCACTGGCTCCATGACAGCCATAAACAAGGATTGCAGATCAACAGCTATAAATCCAAGCTCACTGTTTTTGGCTGACTTCTCCCACCTTTCAGTGGGTTGATAGTGAATGACACAACAGGATGTTTCCACATTAGGCTGCTTATAATGTCCATTTTGCAATACATTTACCTAGAGGGCCCACTGGTAAATTAGGCATTCAACCATTGTTTTATTGATGGTTTTCCTTTTGTTATAGTGGACTTGGGTATTTTTCCCACCTCCAGTTTTGCAGCTAAATTCCATGGCATAGTGATTGACTGATTGATTGGTTTCCCTTAGCTGGTCACAGAAGGTCCAAAGTATGGTGTGAGGAGATTCTAGGCTGGCCCTTGGAACTTTAGCTCCTCCCTGGAGAGAGGTCAGTGGCTGTGAGTCTGCCTGCCCATTCTACTTGACTCTGTGACCTACTTCAAAAACCTTTTGTTCCTATTCAAATCTCTTTCTCTGCACAGAACATCTCTCTGCCATCCAGGTGCTACCCAGAGTTATATTACAAATGTCCTATCCCTCAGTGTTGCTCTGCAGGAGCTCTAGGTTCCTAGATGACAGACCCAGGGTGTGCCTGCTGCTCCCTGCCCTGGAAACTCAGGCTTTAAATCCTTTTCTGAGGCAAGATGACCCAGCAGGCAGGTCTGAGCACCAGGGCTGGCTGGGTGCTGAAGGTCCTGTGTAGACTGAGGACACAGTGCCATCTGCTTGCACTGAGGGAGGCACTAAGTACTACCCTGGGAAAGTCCCATGAGGATGTGGTGGAGAGGGCTTGTGGAAGACATTCCTTTGCTGAGTCACCACCAGGAATTACTGCATGCTTTCTGGTCTTTTGTTTTATTCCTACCTTTGAGATATGGCTGGTGGTTCCCAAGCAAAGCTCACTCCATTGTGAGTCGGTTAATACAACCGGTAACTCCTCATTCTTGGCTTCACTGGGTCTTGTGTATCTTTTTTTCCTCTCAGGCCCATTTAAAAAAAACTACTTAACATTTATTTTGTATCATAACATATTCTTCTTTGGATAGACTAAGAGGTGAACAGATAATCTTTGTTTCTCTTGTATCTAAAAGAATAAAAACATTTTAAAAAAGCATCCTACACAGCCTTTGTGATTATAGTGGAGTATGACTGTCATGGACTAAATGATGGTGCCCCAAATGACATAAACCCCAGAATCTGTGAATGGCCTGTAGTTGGAAAAAGAGTTTTGGTAGATGCAACTAAGTTAAGGATCTGGAGATGGAGATCACATTGGATAATCCAGGCACGTCCTGAGTCGGTCCAATGACTGGTGTCCGAATACAGAAGGAGGCACAGAGCAGAAAGACACAGACTGGCAGAGACAAAAGAATCAAAAGTGATGTGACCACAAAGCAGAGATTGGGTGATGAGCAGCAGGTAAAGGAATACCAGAAACTACTGGAAGCTGGAAGGGGCCAAGATTCCATTCTCCCTCCAGCCTCTAGAGGGCATGCTGACTGGGCCACACCTTGGTGGCTCTCCAGAATTGGGAAGTAATAGATCTCTGTTGCTTTAAGCCTCTATCAAGACTTAGTGGCAATAAGTTGTGGCAGCCTAGGAAACAAATATGGTGACTAACTTCCCTTTTTAGGACTTGCTCAGGAAATGCGAAGAAATCCTATAGCTAAAGACCTGACTGCCAGTTTTCTACAAGTGTGACATCTCAGGCATCCAGTGGAGGCTGTACAGCTCATAAGGTGTTCTCTGCTCAGGGGTCCAGGCTAGTGAGGAGGAAAAGCTCATGGTACAAAAATCCACTCTCGACAATATATGTTCTAGTCTGAGTTTTCCCCCAGTACGTATAATACAATAATGATCACAACTGTAGTGACCATGAAACTTTAGGATTTTGCTTTGGTGTCCTGAGTCTCACCAAGGGTGTTTTGTCCATTAAATGGGGACTTCTCTGAGAGCTTCAGCCTCTGCAGGACCCCTGCATCTGGGGTTTCCATGAACGTTCTCGCTAGGGCCCTTCATAGGCTCTGCTGTGGACAGTGGGCAGAGAGGGTAACTGCTTTATGACAAGATAGGAATCACCTGAATGCCTTTCAGGTCTACTTCTTCCTGGTTATACAGAGCAGTTCTTTTGGTGGTGAACTAATTACAGTTTCAAAGAACTTCAGGAAATAGAAACAGTTCTGTATGTTCATGATGTTAACATTAGCAATTATTACAAACTGATCACCCTAATCCAAACACTTGAATTCCAAAATCTGAAACCTCATGTGCCAGAATACACTCAAAATGCAGGTACACAAAAAATATTGTTTTAAATTACTTTCAGTCCATGTATATAAGTTGCATAGGACATAAAAAAAAATTCATGTTCAGATTTGTGTTCCGCTCCCAAGATATACCATTATGTATACACAAATATTCCAAAGTAAAAAAATCTGAAATCTAAAGCTTTATCAAGTAAGAGCCACTCAACCTATATCGCAGATGGCCTATAGATAAGTAGATAGATAACAAGCTTCAGAAATACATTTATAAAATATAAGTCTTAATGAGCCCGGCAAGGAGAAACAAACTTCCACCATTATTTCTAAATATTGAGTTGGTTAATATGAAAGGAAAATGATGTTGTATTTTTGACCCATTCAACCACAGCTTTGTTAGCTTTGGAGAAGATTAGTGTTATTTTAGGAGAAATGCAAAGAGCCAATTTTCAACTTTTTGGCCTAAAATAAAAGGCTCCAGAAGAACAGGGAGCTCCAAGTCTCTTCATATACAAATAGATTACAGAAAGACAATTAAGGAAGACTTTGCTCTACTGAGAGGACTGAGGCTGTCTCATGCTGGAAGCCAGGAGGCTGAGAAGCCTATAAGGCCTCTGATTTTTGGGCTTTTGGGATATGAAGTTGAGGAAGGGAAGAAGAGAGGAAGATGAACTACAGAAAGGGAGAGTGGAGAGTGTGCAGATGCTGTTTTTGGTTCTGAGAGGCTGGTTCTCATGTCTGACTGAGGGTTGGCTAACTTAAGTCCTAGCATTTCCGGTCCTACTTAAACTACTCTGAATTGGGTTTCTGCCTTGCAAAACCAAAATATCCTGCTACCTGCAGTGAGTACTTTGCAAGTATAATGAAGTATTTCCTAGGGGAGTGAACAGAAGCATAGGATGCAAATTTTGCGTAACTTAACTGAAATAAAGATCTCACCTGGGTTCAGTGACTCCCATCAATAAAGCAACCTTCAATGAAAACTTTGTTTAATAAGAGGCTGGATTTAACTATGGAAGTGGGGTTGGTCAGTCTGATGTTTGGTATCTCTAAGCGCTCAGGGGAGCATGGAATTGAGAAATAAGCAGCTACAGGTTACACACATTTCTTCACGCAGGGTAGTAAAGAGCATGTGCTGAGTTGTGAGAGTCAATTGAAGGAAAATGAATTAGAGATATAAAATTCCCATTCTGGTTGGTGGAACAGAAGCCCCCTGGCACACATGGCTTGGCCGGGAGAGATGACCTGTCCCTTCATGTGTTTTCTGTTCAGCATTATCAAAAATACTTACCTGTTACCCACAGAGCCTGGCCCAGGGTTGCGCTGAAGGCAAGTTTGCTATCTGAGAGCTATTCTTGGCTGCCCAGGACTAAGTGGCTCTATTTTTCCTGAGGGCACATCAGTCCCTCATCTTCTCCCAAGATTTTAAAATTTCATCCCTTGGACTGGGGATGTAGCTCAGTGGTTGAGAGCTGAGTATGTCTAAGGTTCTGGAATAGAGCCCCAGTGCCACAGAAAAATTAAAAAGTCAATAAATATATCTTAGCTCTTTGAGGCCACTTCTGTGGTCCGATCATGTGCTCCTGTGCCAGCCAGCTCTTCCTCCTCATCTCTGTTCTCCACATTTTGTTGAATTTTGTTACAGGCCCTGGGCTTCTTAAGACTTTACTCCTTTGTTGTGTTCTGCTTGCCGGGATTTCCCAAATTTACAAACTGGATTATTACTAGTGGTAACAAGCCCTTCTCTGGGACTTCACTTTTTCCTGCTCAAGCCAAATCCTCCGGGCTGCTCCCAGAGCTTGGCCTCCAAAGCCAGGCTCGGAGGGTGGAAAGTCCTGGACGCTGGCATCTGCAAAGAGCTCAGGCTCAGTTCTGTCCTGATTTTACATTTTAACCATTGCACATTTGGCCAAGTGACCGGGCAGGAAAAGAGCTAAGTCTTATTTCCATACTGTGGTTTTCATTAGGCACATATGTGAGTGTCTGCCTATAATAACAGGTAGCGACTTGTGTTCAGGAACTTGTGCTCCACGAAAGCCACAGCTGTTTAGCATGGTAGCCCTACTCTGCTTTTAGCCACACGCAAAGATCCTGCAGCAGAATCCGCAGGCTCTCATCTGCCTCCAGCTCAGTGAATAATCACAAGAAAAATACAGGTCAGCACCTGCCAAGGGGTAGGGCAGGGATTGCTCTGGCTAAGTGAAGGCCTCTGTGTTTCCCATTTTTGCCTAATGCATTTTTGTTTCTGGCTGCTTTTCCTCAGACAGCACAGGAAACTGGAGAATTTTCTCATTGTAGCATATGACAAATCATCAACTCTCCTTTGGTGCTCCCCTCCCCAACTGACATTATATATAGAGGTCACTGAAATAAGAAGGGCACTCCAGATCCAAATTTCAGATGGTCTCAGCTAGATGGTTCTGCTCTAGACTTTAGAGCAAGAAGCAGCCAGGTTGGAGGTTGGGATTGTTTTTGTTCCAGCCCTTTCTCATAGGAGATAATATGCCGCTGACCAGCAGGCCCCAAATCCTGGCTGTTGTCTGTTCCCAATTATGTGTTCTGCAAATATTTACTCTGGTTCTAACCCTCCGGTAAACCGAGAAGCAGATGTAGCAGGGTGACCACGTGCAGGCAAGCTGGGGGCTTTCCATGCCGAGAGCACTAAGTGGTCCGTCCTGTCCACTCACAGCGCTAGGAAGGTACAGCCGCTCATTGGATGGAATCACACAAACCAATACAGATATGAGGACAGGATTTATAGTGAAGGTGGGACCAGAGTGGGTGGGGAGCAGTGGAAAAGACTTTGTAGAAAAGGAAAGGCTAAGATCCTCATTAATCAAGGGCCGTGAGGTGTTGGAGCTGCTGGTTGAGGACATGGATTCTGGAGCCAGCTTCTCTGTGTCTAAAGCCTGCTGGGAGTTTGGTAGCCACTGGCGTTGGGCATACTGTCCACACAACCTTTTTATCCTGTTTCCCCTCTGAGCAGAGTCGACAACAAATGGTGTTGTGTTCACTTCCTATTGCCGTCACCACAACCCCTTTATTAGTTCCCAGTCCGGGAGATCAGAAGTGCAGCGGGACGCGTGCTCCCTGGACAGGTCTCAGCAGACAGCGACGAAGGTGTTGGGCAGGTTCAGCTCTCACCTAGAAGAGCTGGGGGGAAAGCCTGCTCCTGAGTTCATTCTTTTTGGTGGCAGAATTCATTTCCTCCTGGTTGTAGGACTGATGTCTTTTTCATGTAGGCTGTCAGCAGGGGCCAGTCTTAGACTCTACAGGGCATTTGTGTCTTTTGCCACATGGTCCCCTCCCTTTTCAGTCAGCAGCGCCATGTCAAATCCTTACTGTGCTTTTGAGTCTTTGGCTAGCTTTTGTTTCTTCCATCAGCTCCAGAAAATGCTCCGCTTTGAAGGAAGATGGGAGCCGGTGATGCTTGGCAGATGCTGGGTCTATTCAAACGGCAACTGCTCTGTGGCTTTAGTTACATCTGTGAATGCCTCTATTAGCATCGGGCTGCATGACTGGGACACGTAGCAATCTCGGGAGGCCATCTTGGAACTCAGCCTCCTGCAGGTATCTACTTCCTCAAAAACTGTGAGGCCTAAATAACCACGTGTCCAAAAAGCAGCTAGCACAAAGTAAATTAACCAGTAGGTTTCAGGTAGTGGGATTCGCAAGTGTAGTGCTGGGCACGTGGGCCCTGTGATCGATAAGAATTTGGTTGGGGTACAAGGAGGTTGGTAGAGGCTGGAAACTAGGTCCCAACCTCCTCCTCCAGGGTGAAGAGTTTTGTTTCAGTCTGTTTGCAAATGGGTTCTTCCTGGGGTGAGGACCATTGATATGCTCCCTGATTTATGCATACTGGGATGATGCCAGTGAGGACCATGCTTTGGAATTAAGGAGAGGAAACTTGGAAATGGATGGGCTTCTGGATCAGCCTCCTCAGAAACCATCTGCTTGGAGCTTTTGATTCTGAGGCGAGTGGAGAGGTTTTCCCTAGCTATGAGTCCAGGGATTCACAAACCAGCAAAATAATAGCTTCTCCAAAACCAGCCAAGCCAAGCTCTCACTGGGAGAAATGGGAACAGATCTCCACTCCCCTTGCTAACCACACGCATACCGCGGCAGGGGAACATTTTCAAATCCCGGGAGGCCACTTCTTTTCCCAGCTTGGCATCCCTGGTGGAAGATCAGAAAAGAGGCCAAGGCCCTGCTGACTGTGGGAGAAAGGCACATGGCCCCTATCCATGAGTAACAACCTGGACTCCTGGTTCTGCAGTGGCCCCGCCCACAAGAAATCCACTTTCCAAATGGTGTGGAGTAGTTGTAAGATAGGGCAATGATTGCGTGAAGAGAGAAAGAGGGAGGAAAGAAATATAGAGGTTGTTCTGTTCATTTCATGGATGCCACAGGGGGTGGGGAGTGCTTGTCTTTCCCAAACCCCCAGACTACACAATTCTGATTTCCAGCTGAATTCTTTCTTCATCTTTCCCAGCCTTTCCTCCTCTCTCTTCTCTATCCGCCTTGGTTTCTGGATCTTCTCACAACTTCCCCCAGGAAACCTTCAGCCAATTTACTCCCCTTGAACAACTGTCATTTTTGAAAAGTTGCCCAGTCTTTTTGCTGTGATTTTTAGAGAGAAACTCAGGGCCAGTCTTCTTTCAGGGATGGCCAGAAAGGAGGAGAGGGGACAGCAGGGGCTTCTGATGGGTGGACACACACACACACACACACACGCACGCACACACACACACTCTTCTGAAAAATACCGAATCTGTCACATAGGACAACACCAGCTTTCTAATAACTGGAGGAAGAAAAGCAGAGAACTCACATTTGCTGTGTAGATTATGAGTCTGTATACGAGGGAGCCGTGACCCTATTTGACTTTGCCTGTCAAGGCTAGCGGGTTACAGAAGAACTGACCACAGACCGTGGGCAACATTCCAGGCCAAGCTAGTCATTCTGACATATCTAAGGACAGATGTTGTCTGGCCTTGGGCGACTGATAGGCCCGTAAAGAAATGTGAAACTCAGCCTCTAAGTATGCTGGGATACAACATGGCTGGTTAGCAGTACTCCAGGTGAGCTTGGCTGCTATCATTGTTGATTAAGGATTAGATGGGGGCTCGTTAGTTTATGGCCTGTGAAGCTGAGTATTCGCAGTTCCAGACAGGTGCCCTCACAGCTGGTGGAGCCTGGGGTTGTCTTGCACTGTGGTCAGCAGTTGATGGCCTGACAGAAACACTTTCCCTGAATACATTAGGACTTGCGGGGGTGCCACACTTAGTAACCTTGCGAGGGGAGGGACAGGGAGCAAGGGGTGCACTCACTGAATACTGGGCATGGCTTCTGCATTTCAGAGTAACTAAACATTGACAACCAATGGACAAACACTGATGGAGACTCCAATCATTCAAAATAGCACAAGCCCTGGGGATCTGGCTCAAGTGGTACGCACCAATCTTGGAGGCACAAGGGCCTGAGTTCGATCCCTGGTACTGGAAAAAAAAAAAAAAAACTGGGCTGGAGATTTAGCTTGGTGGTTCTGGTGCCAGCCTCGCAAGCATAAGGTCCTTAGTTTGATCCCTGTAACCACATATAATGCTGGGCGTGGTGACTCATGCCCACCAGCAATCAATACCACATACCACAGTGCTCATACCTGTTATCCCAGCACTCAGGAGGCAGAGAAGGAGGATTGCTGAGTTCCAGGCTTGCCTGGGCTATATAGCAAGCTCAGGGCCAGCCTGAACTACTAAGTGAGACCCTGTCTCAAAAACAAACAAAAAAAGCAAAAAAAAAAAAAAAAAAAAAAAAAAAAAAAAAAAAAAAAAAAAAAAAAAAAAAAGAAAAGAAAAGAAAGCAAAATAGCACAAGCTCTACTATCTACTGTGTGAAATCAAAAAGGAATGTGGGCAGGGAAGTAAGCCTGCACTCTCTCCTCCTGGTAGTGAGTTCGAGTTGTAGGAAGATACTTTCTGGCTTCCTATCAATACTGTGCTTCTTACTGTGGAGGTTTAAGAAAAAAAGAAAGAAAGAAATCACTCAGACGAATGGTTTCTTCCAGGCAAGTGGCAAAGAATGCTGATATAGCTTATTTTATTACCTGCTCTGCTCCTGGTGTGCCAGTTTACTGATACACTTATTTCGGATAGCAGTTCATGCTAGGTAATTATTGGCACGGAAGCACCCACATATATTTGTAAATCATTTCATTTTAAATACTGGCAGAGTTGTGGCTACAAAGGGGGTCTGCTGTACAAGGGAAGGACAGTTAGGCAGATCTTTTATTGTTCCTTTCTTTGTTGTCCAGTCTGTTCCTCATGTCTTGTGCCCAAAGCAGGGAACAATTCCTCCAGGGCCTGAGTGCCTGCCTCTTACAGTAGAACATCGGGTGTGATTCGGAATCACACTAGGTGCCACTTTCCACATGGATACAGTCACAGCACACCTGCTTATGCGATCACCCTGTTGACACACAGAATTAGAGTGGATGGGGGTTTCCTCGGCCTCTGAAGTCCAGTTCTGATGTCCTAACCAAGTTGAGCCTCTTCTGTGGTTCACAAATATTGCTTGGGAGGCTGCCACATCCAACCACCTGCATGAAACTGCTCTGTGGCTTCTCAATACAGCAAGGCATGTGCTACCGGCCCCCACAAGACCTTTATTAAATGACCAACATCACTGTTGGTCAGCACATTTTTTTTTTTTTTTTGTGGTACTGGGGCTCAAACTCACACCTGTAATCCCAGCACTCAGTAGGCAGAGAGAGGAGGATTGCTGAGTTCCAGGCCCTTGTGCGTCCACGGTTGGCTCGGTACTACTTGAAGCTAAGCCCCAGCCCTGTTCAGTACATTTTAAAAAGCATGTTTGGTGTCAAACTCAGGCTTAAAACTGGTTGTCCAGCTCTCTGAGAAAGCTCCTCAGCCCCAAAGTAACAGGGGGAAGCTGAAGACCACAGAAACGTGGGTCTCCATTTGCAACGTGGCTCCTCGCCCCTCACTCTCCAATCTGCAGTAGAGGTGTAGAGTTTTTCTGAGGGCAAAACTGCCTCTTTTGCTGATCCTGGCTCCCATATTATTGATGAAATAAAGGTAATATTGAAAATGATAGCGTCTGAGAAGCAGTTTCAAATTGCCTTTTTATTGCATGCAATTAGCAGTGTGTTTGAGAACTGCTTTCTTTCCAATAGAAAACCATCAGCCCTAGTAGCGTTTCCACTGAAATCCTCCTCGGTGATTTCAGCCAGTAACTGTCAACGTCTTTCCCTTTTTATTTTCTAAACATTTTTTCCCCCCTGCCCTCCTCCAGTTTTAGCACTACAGGATAATGAGACGACGGTTAAATTGGGCTAGCTCTGAGTTTCAACCCAGATTTACGGTCGACTCATCTTCCGGAGGGACTATAAAATCGCTGATGACATCTCATGTTGAAATCCGTTGTATTAAGAGCTGGGTGTGGTGCAAAAGTGAATTCTGGGAGTGATATCAGACAAGTTTTATCCTTCAAAATAGAGTCCTTAACTCCTAGGAAGGATTTCTGCCGTAGCTGGGAAAATGATACCTTTTCCAACTCCCTGCACCCCCACCAACCCTTAAACCATCATGGTAATAAAAGTTAGTAAACTGCCTCCGATTTAGAACACTCACGAGAAAGAGACAAGCCACAGAGACAGGACGAGTGGGGTGGCTGTGTCGGGGAACCGACCGCTTCTCCGACGCCCTGTGGGCTCTGACACCGGCCCAGAAAGAGAAGAGGGAAGCAGCCGGGTCTTGGGGACCAGAGTGTTTTCCGAAAGGCACCCAGCTCGACCCAAAGAGCCCAGATAAAGGCTGAATCGGGAGCAGCTCTGGATTAGCCCTGTTGGGAAACCTCTCCCTGGGAAAAGGAGTCCGGCACCTCTGTGCGTCTGGCCCGAGAGAAAGGGGTGGGAAGGCACCGGCCGCGAAAGGAAGGAGCCAGTAGCGGGGAGCTCAGGGGAGTGGCCCGGAGCAGCCCAGGCTGCGCTGCGCTGTTAGCGAGAAACTTTCCGGTACTGGGATCTTACTGGGGCTGAACTCTGAGGTCCGGCGGGTGGAGAGCGCGCTAAAGCCGGCGCCGGAGCCCCGGGCCGGGCGGAGCCCCGGAGCGCGGGGCCGGATCCTCACCTGTTCCAGCGGGCCACCTTCCTCCGGTAGTAGCGCAGCGCGTCCTGGCCGGCCAGGAGCAGGTCCTCGGGCCCGAGCAGCGGAGGCTCCTCCGGGGCGCGGTACAGCGGGTGGGCGAAGAGGGCCTGTAGCTTGGAGCGGCCGCCGCCGCCGCCGCCGCCGCCGCCTCCCCCGCGCGGCTCGGCCCGGGACCCGGCTCGGGAAAAGTTGTGCGCTCGCCGGCCGGGCTGCGCGGGCGCCGGGGAGGCGCGGTCCGGACACCGGCAGCCGGGCGGGCGCGCGCGGGGCCGCAGCTGCCGCCGCGCTCGGGGCCAGAGGTGGAAGTAGAGGTCGGCGGAGAAGAGCGCGGCCAGCAGCAGCAGGGTGAGCAGGCGGTCCCGGCGCAGGCCGGGCATGGCCGGCCGGGCGGGCAGAGCGGGGCCTCCTGTGAGCGCGGGCAGCCGGCGTGGAGAGAGAGCCCCGGGGCTCGCGGGTGCGGACGCGGGGACGGGGCTCCCGGGCGGCGGCGGGTCAAGGGCCCGGGCTGCCCTCCCTCCCGAGGATGCTGCCCCTGGGCTGCGGCTCCCGCGGGCGTCCGGGTCGAGCTGCTCTGCGCTCCGGGTCCCCTGGAGCCGGAGGTAACGCGGGCCTCCCCCTCCTCCGCCCGCCCGCCGGCCCGGCCCGCGGCCGCACCTCCGCCCACTCCTCGCTGGCACCTGCCTCTGGCACTGCGGCTCGCCAGCAACTCCCGTTGCCTCTGCCGGATCAGCGCTGCCACCTTCCTCCCAACCCCCTTCCCTGCCCTTCCCCCTCGCGAGGACCTTCCACTTTCCCTGCTCAGCGCCCAGGCCACACGGGGTTTATTTTATTTTATTTTTTGCTTTTCTTGGGGGGGGGGGATTGAGCAACGAGCCCTTTGATTTCATTTTTTTTCCAGAAAAATGACATCACAGAACATTAAAAGCCTTTCTCTTGTAAGCTCTGCCAGATGTGCGTGTGAGTGTGTGTGTGCATACGTGTGTCTCGGGGCTCTTTTCTCTCTTTGCACCCTCCCCTAGGGTACAGAGTACATTAGTAACAACTCCACACCATACGGCTTGCAGGTAGTAGACGCTCAAGGAATGCGCACTTAGTATATTAAAAGGCTTCACCTTTAAAATTAAGGCACCAGCTTTACCTGGAATCTTGATTTCCTGTTTGGAGGAAGTTTGACTCCAACTGTGCCTGTATTTTGAAAAAGGAAATCATTCTTGCGTCGAAGGAGGGAGGGGCCGCAGATGACCTCTCTCCGAACTTCAGAGTTTAGCTTGGTGTGAAAGGAGTCCACCCAATAAATCCAGGGAGGCCTTTTAGGCTTTCTCCAGAGACTCCGTGAGGTTATTTGTATTCCACCCCCACATTTTCCTTCGGAGGAAGCAGGAGGGGGCCTTGAAGTCCTGGATCCTCTATTTAATGCCCTGGGAATATGCTAAAATCCAAATCTGATCTGAGAGGCAGCTCCACCCTGCTGGATTTTGAAGAAAAAGAATTTTTGCCCAGGGCCTCCTCGCCTAGGGGCAAACCTTCCCATGAATGTCAGCTCTAGTTTTTAGGTACCTCCTTTTTTTTTTTTTTTTTTTTTTGCTGGCGATGCAAACCTGAAACATGCGTTTGGACTTGTGTCATTAGAGTTCTCTCTCCTGTGTTTCAGCAGGATATTTCTTTTGTGCTTGCCACCCTGTTATCTGGAAATGAAGATAAGGAAGAACCTACCTCTAGGGTTAGGTGGGAGGAGGCCTGAAGGAGTTGAGGGGACAGGGAGCAAGAAAGGAGGCGGATATGAGAGGACGAACCAGGGCAAGGGGTAGCCACCCATGGGACAGGGCCAGGGCCAGGGCCAGGGCCAGGGCGGGAGCACCCAGGGAGGATGGAGAGCAGAGAGTAGGCTGGAGGAGACAGGCTGGACAGCAACTGGGGAGCAAAGAGGAGAGTGGCACCACAGTGAGAAGGGAGGCCCTTAGAGTGCTCAGGCCGGCCTGCAAGGCTTGGCTTGGGCAGGGCAACACAGCACAGGGCTGGACGCCTATGGGCAAGGACAGACATATGCTCCTTAAACGTTGAGTGTTGTTGCCAAGGTACATATTTCAGGCCAGGCTCTACCACGGATCTGCTGAGGATCTGCTGAGGCTGGCTAGGCTGGGGTTTGGGACAGGACTGGGTCGGGATGGGTGGGAGGGTGGGGTGGGCAGCAGAGGGGCTGGGGGTAGCAACATGACCCTAGCTCCAAGTATTGAGAAGGAGGCGGCCTGAAGTCGGTATTTATTGCTCGGAGGGCCTGGGGCTGCTTAAGTGGAGTAGGGGAGAAACACCAGTTTGTTGGTTACCGCTTGGCCGGTGAAGTAGGCTGGGTTAGCTCAGAGACTGCTTACAGGTAGAACAGACATAGAGCAGTGTGGAAAAGGAACAAGTCAGCAGAAGAACACCTTCAGGTGCAGCAACGTGTGCTGAGTCTCAGGCCAAGAGAGAAATTTGAAGATGATCCTGTCCTAGTTACTTCACTTACCTACTTACTGTGGTGGTGGCTATTTTCAGTGGTTGGAGAACCTTCTTTTCCAGAGCGACCTTTTAACTGGTGTCCTGGCCCTACTATATAGAAACATATTTCTGATTTGCTTAGAGTTTTCTAAACGTATTTTCCCACCTTGTGGACGTTAGGGGCAATACAGATGGAGAAGCCAGACAGTCAATGATGTGACAGTAGGAGAATGGAAATCTGGAAGGCCAGACTGGTCAGTCCCATGCAGTTACCCTCAAGTGTGCCCCCATCTATCCCTTTTTTCTCCCTTCCACAAATAAGCCCCCCTCCTCTGACCCATATGTGGCTCCTGGCTTCCTCACCTGCCTCATTTACACCTTTAGTTTCAATTCACACTGAAGCTATTCACAGCTGTTGGTTGGAACTCCTTTTCCTTAGAGTGTCTCATTGGAAATTCATCTCCCCTCTTTCGTTTCTACTGCTCTGAATTATCTGGAGCCTCATCATTGTTGCTTAGATTTACAAATAGCCTCCTAACTTATTTGTGCTTCCAGTACAGCCTCATGTCAGTGCCCACTTACACTCTTCCCAGAATGACCTTTCTATTGTGCATATATGATGAGAAATTTCTTCTCCTGTTCCTCCTTCCCCAAATAGCCTCTCATCCTTCTGGGTTAGGTCACCTGTGGTGATGTGGTTCTTTATGGGCTGGCTTCTACCTTCATTTCCAGTCTCACCTCTCTTTGCCTTTAGATGCCTCTTCCTTTAGTCTTCCTCCTTTTAATAGTTTCTGAAATTCTCTCCATGTTTTCTGGTGCCTTTAATCAAAGGTTCATATTCCCACCTAGAGAACATCCACATCTACCCATGCTTTGGCCCCTTGGCCCATTTTCCTTGAGGCTTGTCCTCATGCCATGAAACTTAGTTCCATGAGCACTCGCCTCTGTAGCGCTTCCTATGTCCCCCTATTTCTCACTGGTCATATTGTAGTTAGTTGTGTGCATTCTAAGTTAAATTATTCTCCCCCTCAAATTCATAATTTGAAGTCTTCACTTCCAGTGTCTCCGAATGCGACCTTATTTAGAAATAAGGTCACTGAAGATATCATTAGTGACCATGAGGTCATCCTGGAGT
Source organism: Thryonomys swinderianus (assembly GCA_004025085.1). Classification (NCBI taxonomy): domain Eukaryota; kingdom Metazoa; phylum Chordata; class Mammalia; order Rodentia; family Thryonomyidae; genus Thryonomys; species Thryonomys swinderianus. The sequence goes on from PVIC010024763.1 coordinate 21,408, forward strand.
TAAGTGCTCTTAGTCCAGTATGGCCACTGTCTTTATATGAAGGGGGCAGTGTGCACGCACAGAGAGGCACCAGAGGAAGATGAAGACAGAAACTGGAAAATGCTGACAGCAGCCAACAATACGGAGACTGCCAATGCACCACCGGAAGTTAGGAAAGAGGATAAAACACATTTGAGGAGAGACCAACTATGTCAACATCTGGATCTTGCACTTATAACCTTTACAACTGCAAGACAAGGGGTCCCTGTTATTTAAGGTGCCTCATTTGTGGTGTAAACTAATCCAGCGCCTGTTGGTGCCCTTCATGGAGTATCACCACTTGAGTGTGGGTCAATAGGGTCACTTATCAATATACACAGAGGACTAAGGACACAGGGTTCCATTTGAGAAGTGCTAAAGACATGCTTGCTGAGTGAGAGCAGGGACATCGGCCATCTCTGTCACTGTGGCCTCTCACACAAGGCCTTGTATACAGTAGGGGTTTAACTATCAGTTACAATAAAATGGCATTGCTTTGGGCCCTGCAGGAGACACAGGAGCAGTATCTGGCAGTTACTTCCTGGCTTCAAGCATCTTTTCTGATTGTTAGAGAGCTGAGAGCTGGCCTTGCCTATGTCCAGTTAAGAAAAAGAACGAGGCAGTGCACAGACTGGAGAAGGGAATCCATGCCACTGCGTGCATTAAGAGAAATAAATGCAAACAGGACTTGTGTTTCCTTCCAGTCTTGCTAAATACTCACCACTGTACTTCCGGGAATTAAATCATGGAAACAACAGCGTCAACACTGGAACACAAGTTCATCCATCTGAGAAGATTATACTCTATTTTTACAATCTTGCCCACTTTGCTTAAAACACGACTAGTTGTTTCTTGTGTATGTGGTTGACTTTCCACTCTGGACCAACTCCACGAGTGCCAGGCTGACGTGTTTTCCCTTTCCTTTTCCTGCCTTACAGGATCTCATTCCAGCAGGACCTACAGAGGGGAACGAACAAATTCCTGTGAATAAATGGGTTTGTGTGCTTGCTTGTGTGTACTGATGTACGGGAGATGGGAGTGATGGAGAGTTTTCTTTAAAGTTAAGACTTGAATTTATAAAGTCTGGCCACAGATAGTTACTGTTACAGTTAGCCAGAAACCTAATGTAGTCTCCCTGGAACTACAGAAAGAGCAGTAAGTAAGATACTAACAGAAAATATTAACTGTGCCCATTAGAGTTTTATGATGGTGCAGATGTGTGGAAGAGCAGAGTTGCCTGCATTTCCTAGCTGTCTCGGTAAGAGAAAAGAAGGGTCACTGAAATGACTATGTACAGGAAATCCAGAATGGAGTGAGCTTAAGATACATTAGGCTGGGCCAGAGATTTAGCTCAGTGGTTCCAGTGCCTTCCTAGCAAGCGCAAGGTCCCTGGTTCCATCCCCGCTAACCACATACAACAATATCAGACGTGGTTACTCACACTCACCAGCAATCAGCACCTATATCACAGTGCCAGGTGTGGTGGCTCATGCCTGTCATCCCAGTACTCGGGAGGCAGAGGCAGGAGGATTGCTGAGTTTGAGGCTTGCCTGGGCTACATAGTGAGCTCAAGGCCAGCTTGAACTATAAAGTCTCAAGACTTTGAGATTACCCTGTCTCAAGCAAAAATAACAACAACAAACAAACAACAACAACAACAACAACAAAATCAAAACAAATGTTAGGCTGGCTGGGTATTGCACCAACACCTTCCTCTGAGCCAAAAAGTCCAGAATTTTCTATGTCTGACCAAAACATAATGTGTTAACATAGACAAAGGTTTTTCAAAGTGCAGCCTAATTACCTAGTCTGTTTATCAGAATGAAAATTCCAGGCATGTATCCTAGGTTGAGTGAATCAGATTATTGGAAGAGGAGCCTGGAAGGTGCATTTTTTTTTAAAATAAGCTAACTTTCATCAGCTTGTAAGAATTTGAAACACACCGGAGTCCAAGATAACTGGTGACATAAAAGTGCTAATGGGAACATAGACGTGATTCCAATGGCCCATGCACTGGATAGTGCTGAGCTTCTATCATTAGGAGGTCATAGAGACCGTTTGTCCCAGCATGATCCATCAGTTCTATTAGGGCACACAAAGGAATGCTCATGTTGACTGTTCTTTACGAATGGTGAGCATACGGTATGATCTTGTCAGAGGAAGTTAAGGATCTACTTATTAATAAATCTCCTGGCTGGGCATGGTGGTGCATGCCTGCAATTCCAGCCCTTGGGAGGCTGAGGCCAGCCGGGGCCACATAGTGAGTTCAAGGCCAACCTGAAGCACACAGCAAGACCTTGTCTCAAAAAAAAACAAAAAAAATTCCTTTGGTACCATATATTGTAATGCATATCTGTAATTTCAGTTTCTTGGGAGGCTGAGGCAAGAGGATCATCACAAGTTTAAACCCAGCCTGAATAACTCTGCAAGCCTCTGTTTCAAAATAAAAAGAGACAAGAAGGATGAAGATAGTGTGCAGTGATTTCTGGGTTTTATTCTCAGTGTCACAAAAACAAAAATGAACTCCAAACAAACAAAAAAAAATAGAGAAAAGAAACAGTTCCCTTTGGGAAATCAAATTACCTTTCCTGGGCCTCATTTTCCTCTTTTGAAACAGAAAGCACTAAAATCAGTGTTCTCTGAAGTCTCTTCTGTTCTAAAAAATGAAAGTTACATATTTTTTTCAATAGATAATAATCAAACTCTTTTTTAACAAGTTTATTCTTAGTAAAAAACCACGTAAAATGACAAATAGGAAGCTGTAGAAAAGGAGAAGAGTGTTGGCTGTGAGCGAGGAAGTTTATACAGCAGTCCTTGTTCAGTTATTGACTATCACAGTGTCGTGTAACAAATTATTTAATTTCTCTGTGCTTTGCTTTCCTCACATGCAAATGATTACTTTGAGCTAAACAGTTTCAAAGTTCTTCCAATATTAATTTCTCCCAGAAAAGATGAAATAAGGACATTCTTAAATGAAAGAAAATGAAGAGAATTTATCACCAATTAAATGCTGAAGGAATGCTAAACAAAATTTCAGATGGAAACAGGGAAAACTGAAACATCAAAAATGAAGGAAGAACATTAGACATGGTAAATCCTGGGTAAACACAGCAGATTACATTTTTCTTCTTAGGTTTTAAAAATATGAATGATCACTGAAAGCAAAAATTATAACACTGGCCCATGTAGCCTGATGTACAACTACTAATTAATTCAAATTGGATGTAAAGGGCCCTGTATGCCGGGAAATGTTTTGAGTTCCATTTGAAGTGGTAAGAATATTGACTTTAAAAACATAAATTTTGGGGCCGAAGATTTAGCTCAGTGGTTCCAATGCCTGCCGAGCAAGCACAGGTCCCCGGTTACATCCTAGTAACCACATACAACGATACCGGATGTGGTGATTCACGCTCCAGCAATCAGTACCACATACCACAATGCCAGGTGTGGTGACTCATGGCTAGAATTCCAGCACTTGGGAGGTGGAGAGAGGAGGATTGCTGAGTTTGAGGCTTGCCTGAGTTACATAGTGAGCTCAGGACCAGCCTGAACTACAAAGGAAGACCCTGTCTCAACAAAACAAAACAAAACAAAAACACTGAAATATATAAAAATAACCATATTTAAATGGAACACTAAAATATAGAGTACAAACATGAAACAATTATAAAATAGTAGAACTAAATGCAAACATACCAATAATTACCGTACATAAATGCAAAAGACAGAGCTTGTCAGATTGTGTTAAATAATAGCATTTTACTGCTGGGCGTGGTGGCTCACACCTATAATCCCAGCATTTGGGAGGCAGAGACAGGAGGATTGCTGCGTTCGAGGTTTGCCTGGGCCACATAGTGAGCTCAGGGCCAGCCTGAATTACAAAGTGAGACCCTGTCTCAAAAAAAAAAAAAAAAAAACCCAGCATTTTACTGTTATAAATAGGCTAAAGATAGAAAAAGGTATACCAAGTAAATACTAATTTTAAAAAATCTGACATACTTACATTACCATCAGATAAAGGAGGCTTTAGAGCAAAGGAAATGTCAGGGATTAAAGGCATGCCTTTAAATAATGATAAAAGAGAAAACTGACTAAGGAGATATAATAATCTTAAGTTTTTATGCCTTTGGCAACAGAAATTCAAAGTACATGAAATAAAATTAATAACCCTGAAAAGGTAAATGAACCAATCCAACAACTATAGCTGGAGACATTAATGTTCTTTTCTCTGCAATTAATATAGCAAATAGACAAAATTAACAATACTGCAGAGGAATTGGGACTACTGTAGAAGAATTGGGTGAAAATGAATGAGTCAGTGCTACCTTTCTGGACATAGCTACATCCTCAAGCTGTGC
>PVIC010024764.1:0-25787 GCA_004025085.1 Thryonomys swinderianus
CTAATTTGGCAGGAGGGTTCCTAAACAAACATTCCTCAGGCAAACAGGAAAGAGACAAGCTCTCTTGAAATCATTATACTTAAATCATTTTTCAGTTGACAGAAAAATCATTAAGTATGTACAGAGATTTAATATCTGTAATAATCACTAACAACTGAATAAAAGTGCCAGACTTTTTAAAATAATGCCGAGTGACAGACATTATTAAAAACAGTTCCCGTGAAGTATTGTTGTTTGTTCTCACAAAATCCCTCTGAATTAAGCTTGCACACCTACTTAAAATGAAGAAATGAAGGTCCAATAGTTGTTAATAACTTTTGAAAGCTTGCATAGTTGACCAGTATGGGAAGCGGTAATGGGAAGATCTAAGATCCGCAATTCCTGTGCTTTTGCATTAAGGCGTAGTACTAAATGTCTTTGATCTGCAAAGCATACTTACCTGTGGGCAATTATCCTCATAAAAATATGGCTTCTATATAAGTAACTTGATGTAGAGAAATGTTAAGATTACACAGTCGGCCCTCAGTGAAGATGAGATATATGTCTATATTCTCCTTAAGTCACAATATTATTCAAGACTTGAACCAAATCTATTTTAGGAGGTAAATGTATCAAGGTGACTGTAAATTACTTATATCCTAATGATCCTCTACCTAATTCTAGTGTCACCCTGTCTCTCAAGTTGGGACTATTCTTTCTCCTTGAGCTTGCTGGGCCTGATTCCTTCTTTACAGTAGCAGTCCTTTGAGGCACAGATCTTTCTGAGAAGCTGGCGTAAATAAATTTTTACATCTAGGAAAACTAACGTGCACCTTCCCATGCACATGCACATGTAGACCTGTGAACAACTTAGAACGACATCTTCTGGACCCTCCTATGCTGACTGGCTTAAGATTTGAATCACTACTGTACTGTTTGTTAAATACACAGCATTGATGGTCATTTCCACAAGTCAAATCATGTCACTCTTTTGCTAGTAAAAGCTCTCCAGTGACTTTTCACTCAGAACTTAATCCAAAATGAGATACCTCATTGGCCTGAGTGGACCCTGCAGACCTGACTTCTTTAGAGCTCCCCTTCACTCCTTCAGTCCAGCTAGAGAGGACATCGAGCTGACATCTCTGTGGAGCCCTTTGTTCTAACTTCCCCTTTGCTGGACAGCTGTTCCTCTGGCTGTCTGCAAGACAGACTTTACTCACCCCAATCGTACAATATCATCTGATCACACAGTTCTCCAACATGCCACCTTCTAGTCTTTATTTGTTCTGTGTATGTATGTGTGCACGCATATGTGTATGTTGAGGTATTTATTTTTTACTTGATTTTATTGGTACATTTTATACAGACATTATAATCACATTCAACATTGAGAATTTCTACCTGTATATGATACCACTTGAGTCTCATTTTTTCCCATCAAAAAAAGGTCTGCTTACTTTGATTTGTTTTTATCAGACCAGTTATAATTTTTTTCCAAGTCATGTCTTTTACAGTATGGTTATTGTGTGCAGTTCCATTAGTACATAAATTTGTTTTGTGTACTGATGTAATACTTGTGACTCAGTCATGGGTTAGCGTGTAATATTTAGATGAAACAATGACCTAGATAAAAGACTTAGTAAAATATATAACACCAAATATCAGTATAGACAATGCCTTCAAAGTCAAATTAATATTTTATTAAAGAGACAGTGTCATGTCTTTGTAATTTCATAATTAGTGACTAAATTTTATTCCTGTATAATCATTAGATTTTAAAAATGCAAAGTATTCTTGTTTAGATTGGCGACTCATTTTATTCATTAAAAATGGGTTGAGTGGTTTTTCATCCCAAATCTAAATGACTTTCAAAAAGAAGATTGCATTTTAGGTGCCAGCCCATTGGATTATTATCTTTTTCTGGAAATTACTACATTTCAAAAGATATTGTTACTCTTTGAGCTCACTGATGGATCAAAACTTCAACATAGTTTGAAAGAAAATCAAGAAACTATCCCCTCTGTTCCTTCTTCTCTCATGCCCAAGAAAGGCAACAAAAGCAAGTGTTATTAGTAAGCCAAGGTAGACTTTGTTAAATACAGTATTTGATATATTTACATTTCTAGCTCCTTTCAGGACTCAAATAAAATAGTCCTGCTTCCTTCATGTAACAGTAATTTTTCAGAGTGAGTTCCTCACTTTGGGTTTGGATATTCCAATAAGTGTGAATCTGTGTATGTTGTTTTAGGTAGAGAGAGGATCTGGGAAATAAATAACTACAGTTTAATAGACAAAATGTACTGGGAATAGCAATGAACATAAAGTATAGGTCCTGTAATGATCAGGGTGGAGAGTCAGCTTGGTTAGCTTTCGGATCTTCCCAGGATTGGGTGGAGCACACTGCTGGCTGTGTCTGGTTAAGCCTTGATTCTTGGCCTTGGGGTCTACATCTTGCCCTTCAGCTCTTCCTCCATGGAGCTCTTCTCTTGCTTTGCTTCCTGGTCACAATGAACTGAGCACCTTTGCTTCACCACTTCCTCCCTCCATGCTGCTCCTGCCTAGGACAACGTACCATGAGTGTAATCCTCCCAAATTAGCTGTCAGATTAAACTGTGCCTGCTTTAAGTTATATGTGTTGTTTATTATGCCCCAGTGATGGGAAAATTAATACAGGCTACAAAGGAATGGAAGTCTAAAATCTTCCAATGAATTTTATCAACAGAATTGAATTTTTTGGAAAAAAAAGGTAACATGCAAGCTGATTGTGAGTGATACTTAGAAAGTTGCCAAAAAGAGAAGAGATCAGGATAAGGAGACACCTATTGGGGTGCTGGATGTACTAAAAGTCTTAGAGTGAATGGAGAGTATTATCTGTGGGGTAGGCACAAGTCAAGCCAACCTAAGTGGGGCTTTTCGAAATCCAAATTTGAAAAATGGATGAATAACTCTTTCAAAATTGTTTCCTAACAAGCCAGTTTCAGGATCATCAGCATAAGGATGAGGCTGCTTTGGCTTTTTAGCACCTGGTTTCCATTTCCAAACAGGTCTTTTTTTTTTTGAGCCAGGCATCTTTAATTCATATGTTCAGTGTCTTGGCTCTTGGTTCCTAAAGTAAGAGCACCTAACCTTGCTCATCTTTTTTTTCTTTAAGACCCAAGTTCCTAGAACTGTGAGTTCTCGATAAATGATATTAATTAAATCAGTCTGTTATGTTGATTTTTTTTAATGCACAGAGATATCAGGATCTGTTGTACAGTTCATCATAAACCAAAGATGCAGACATCTTTGGAGCCTTTGAGCAGTGTCCAGGGTCCCTTCTTTGCTAAGATATGACTGCCAGAATTCTTGATTTAAAAAGTGCAGAGATAACATTTTGGGGCACCTTGGTCTTGCTCTGCCTCCTGTGTAGGGTTAACCAAAATAAATAGTTCAGTTCAGGGCAATGTTGAGTTCTTACATCAATCAACTGCCTAGCTTTGTTAAGACCAGTAAATGGAACAATATGAATGTATCTTATGAGACTTTCCTTGAAGGCAATTAGTCAACACTAGTAAAATGAAGTAAGAAAATACTTGCATGCATCCTTGGGCACATCTCCCAGCAGCTTACTCAATGGTGGAAATAATAAACAGTTCTACTCATTCTCTGCTAACCTTACCCAGCTCTTCCTAAGCTCACCACCTTGATGGTCAGTCTTTCATTGGCATGGCAAATAAGGCAAATTAATAGTGTATTGTGTGCATGCCAGAATCGATATACAGTATTAGCAGCTTTTTATCTTTTAAAATTTTATGTTACTACATTTGTGCTGTACATAATAAATACCTTCATCATGGGGAACTGATATCACACCTTGATCCTTTTCACTTCCCCTGTTTCCTTACTCTTGTCCCTTCCCTATGCCCAGATCTTCCTACTTTCATAAATTCTGCTTCACTACTTACATATTTATGCATATTATTTTAATCTCAACACATGATGGTTAGTACCTGCAATATCCCTTCTCTGTGCTATTGACAATTATCCCTGATTTAAAAGCATAGTAAATGTACATTTTGAGTAAATATACAAAAGGGCTAAAATTTTGAAAGGTTAAACTGGGGAAGCACACACAAGAGGAAGTGGGCCCAAAACTCATGCGGTCTTGACTCCGAATCCCCGGTGTTCAAAGCTAAAGCACATTTGAATTACCTAGAGAGTCTAGGGCAAGGACTATGGTTCTGAGAGACTCACCTTGAGTGTTTGAACTTTCAGACAGCACAGATGATGAGCAGGGTCACCTAGTCTGTGCCGATGACCCGGATGGATGTTTGCTGGTGCAAGCGCTCAACTCAAGTTTAACTTGTTTTTTTTCTTTTTATGGGGGAGGGTACTTCACAAGGTTAGTTCCTCTCTCTGAATTTTAGAAGTTTTGAAAAAACTAGGGCCTTGGAGGAATTAAATTCACTGCAAAACATTTATGCTTTACTCTTTTCATGCCTTCGATCTTGAAAGAAAATCTCACAGATAAGACACACAGTACAGAGGATGAGAGGCAGGGAGTCAGCGGAGAGCTGCACCACAGAACAGCTGTCAGTGTGTTTCACAGAGGAGAAAAAGACCCCCCCCCCAAAGTTTCCTCCTGGCAGGTATTTCAATATGCCTACCTAGTCTAGCCACAGGGTCCTTTTTTCTATTCCTTTTATGGGATGAAGTCTTTTCAGTGCCCTTGTAGTCTTTTCACTTCTGGTTCAAATGTGGCCCCCATGGTCGTGTCCATCTTACCTAAAATAGATTCTCACCTTTATCTTCCCTCTCAGTCCAGCTCCTAATCTTCATCCAGGCAGAAACTCACATTTACCCCACTGACCAATTTTCTTTACCACCAGTGACTAGTTAAATGCATCATTGAGAGTTTCTAAGCATTTGTTAAATATATAAATGGAAGCCAAGTGGAATAAAAGTAAGGGAAATGTAAATTGATGTAATTAATAAATTGATAAGAACTCTGAGAGTATTTTCAAACAAAGTAGAAAGGAAAGGAAACTAGGAGGAAAATTGACTTTCATAGGAAACAAATATTAGAAAATAATGAGTCAGAATGGTTTCAGGCTTTTAAATATTTGAAGATTTCTATGAGGTAAAGGGAAGAGTAACAGAGGAAGGTAAGCTAAAAATTCAATAAACAAAAAAAAAAGGAAAAACTAAACTGCAGTAATTTAAATGAAATATTCAGTGAATGATGTAAAGCTATAAAGCAACTAGTCCTTAACATAGAACTCTGATTCTCAAACTGGAAAATCACAAGTTGTGAAGTATAGTCCTTTAAAACCCTTAAGCACTGGTTCAGAGATTTAGCTCAGAGGTTCCAGCACCTGCCTAGCAAGCGCAAGTTCCCTGGTTCGACCCCTGGTAACCACATACCACAATAGCAGACATAGTGACTCATGCCCACCAGCAATCAGTACCACACACCACAGTGCTGGGTGTGGTGGTTCAGGCCTATAATCCCAGCACTCAGGAGGCAGAGGCAGGAGGATTGCTGAGTTTGTGGCTTTTCTGGGCTACATAGTGAGCTCAGGGCCAGCCTGAACTACAAAGTCAGACCCTGTCTCAAACAAAGAAATAAACAAAAACCCTTAAGCATTTAAATTAGTAACGTAATGGACCCATACCATTTTCAATTATGTCACATTCTTTTTTGTTGCTGTCCTTAGATTTTTTAAATACTTAAGCATTATCATGCCACAATCAGGAAATGATAGAACTGTTATGTTTGGAAGAGTTTTTGAAAAACAGACATTGGCTGCCTGTGACTTATCGCTTACCTCACTAGCCGACCCAAAGATGTCTGTTCTCACCAGCGTCACCATCTGCACTGGTGACCATCCTCGCCATGACTGCTACAAGTTACCACAACCATTCTGAAAGGCTTTTCCGTCACCCAACATGAAGCACAATGAATATATTCTTCTGTTTAAAAAAAGGAAGGAAAGAAGAAAGAGGAAAGCAATTTAACCCCACTCAAATCTGAAAATAAAACTAAATTTAAGAATTTCTAAAAATATATTTGTCTATAATTTATTAACTGTCACCAAATATTTGTTTTGTTATATCTTTTTGATGTTCTTATTGCCGTTACCTAAAGGGATTGAAAGCAATTTATTATTAAGATAGGGTTTGGACAGTTTATAAACATCCAGGAGGTGGATCATCATGAGTCTGAGGCAGATCTGGGCTACGTGAACTCAAGACCAACTACATAGCGAGATCCAGCCTCCAAAAGAAAAAGAAAAAAAGAGGGGACCATGAAAAGATAGTGGATTTTTAAAAATTACGAAGCAGTTTTGAGAGGCAATCTACTTTCCAGTCCCCTTTGTGTCTCTCTTAGGCACAAGCTCTTTCTTAATAAACTTTTCTTATTCTTAAAAAATTATATAGCAGTTTTGAATACTCATTTGTAATTCAATGTCTTAAGTTGCCTGTTCCACATATTCAGTAAACACATATTTACAGTACATTTTTTAGAACTTAAAATTAATGAAAGTACAATTAATGATGGATCTAACAGTCAAGAGATTGTGTCCCTAGTTATTGTAGCTAAATTCTGTGGAGTACAGTTTTACAGAACTCCCCCTAATGTTTATCCAACAATGCATGTCACATTAATTCATTTAATCTTTTTTTTTTTTTTGAGACAGGGTCTCGCTTTGTAGTTCAGGCTGGCCCTGAGCTCACTATGGAGCCCAGGCAAGCCTGGAACTCAGCAATCCTCCTGTCTCTGCCTCCCAAGTGCAGGGATTACAGGTGTGAGCCACCACGCCCGGGTACTGTGGTATGTGGTACTGATTGTTGGTGGGCATGAGTCACCATGCCTAGCATTGTATGTGGGGACCATTGCGCTTACGAGTCAGGTACCAGAACCACTGAGCCAAATCTCTGGCCCTCATTTAATCTTTATAACAATCAGATGTAATCAATAAAGTGAAATATATAGAGGTTGAATAGCTTCATGTTCACCTGGCCTGAGAGTAGAAAAGTTGGAAATTGAAGCCAGCGTACTCTGTCTTAAAGCCCTTGTTTAACCAAGTACAGTGATTAACCTAACCAAGTACCAGGGAAGTTTTCAGCACACACAGAGCCTGTATGTAATAGTATAATAATGTATGAGCTTTTCATTCTCCCAACAGTTCTGTAAGATGCAGAGTGTTATCACATTCAACAAAAGAAGAACCTGGGATTTAGAGCCAGGCTCTAGAGACTTAGGAAGACTTAAAAGAAAGCTTATGTGCATCTTTGGCAAGTAATAGATATACCCAAAGTTTTGATACATCGAAGGTTTTTCCTCAGTGAAATACACATTGAAGCATATAATCCAAACTTACTGTATTGATACAATGATTTCATATGGGGGGATTGGAAAAACAGTGAGAAAATGTGAGTGTGTTTTGTACATATATATATTTATGCAATGGATTTACACTAAATTAAGGCCCAAATCTTAATTCTTCACTGGACACTTAACAATCTTAATTATTTGACAACAAAGCAACGTTATACAGAAAGCGATACTCAAGAAAAGGTCAGTACCTCTTTTTATCTTGTAAATTCCACACAAATGATATTTAGTAGTACTATGCTAAAAAATGAGATGCAACAAACAATTATTTTGAAAATTACTGCATTATACTATCTCCTGCTTCTCTATGAGTTTTCACCAGTTTCATTAACTATAAAATGGCTTGTGCTTTGACTCTAGCACCCTCCTCTCAAACTCATGAACATATTTATTTTATTCATGTAAACTCATGTCAAGCTAATTAAAAGGGACATAAATTCAGCAGTATGCAATAGAACTGACATAGTTTTCTCATTTAATCTTATCACCTGGAATCCTAAAAGCACCTAAACTACATACTCCAAATTCGGAATGTATTTTTCTTTTAGTAAGTTTAAGGAATATGCAATTATATACATATCCTGTCTAGCAAGGTTAGTTTTTCTTAACTAAGCTCCTTTTAGAAGAAGTAATTATTTCTGCTAATTTTCTTGTTTTACCTTTCCTGTTTGTCATCTCTCTTATGAAAATGAGCACAAAATACATAATGCTATCTTTTGGAGTTATTGGATTTTCTCATTCCAGAAGACATTTTTTATAAAACTTTTAATTTTCCTTTTGTTTGCTTCATTTTAATAAAAAATGTTCAGAGTGCTATGTTCTTATGGCTAATACTATTTTTCTGATAATGATTCATCAGGTGGGTCTTCTCAAATGTGTATCACTGCACAAAATTTAACAAATAGACTACTTTTAAACATTTAATAAGATGTTTTATTGGGCTGGGGATTTAGCTCAATAGTTCCAGTGTCTGTTTGGCAAGTGCAAGGTCCTGAGTTCAATCCCTGGCCCCACATATCACAATGCCGGGCATGGTGGCTCATGCCTGTAATGCCAGCACTTGGGAGGCAGAGGCAGGAGGATTGCTGACTTCATGGCTGTCCTGAGCTACACAGTGAGTTCAGGGCCATCTGAACTACTTTGTTAAGGACTTTCCTGTTGAGAACATCTCTTAAAGTTGATTAAAGTTAAAGTTGGACACCATGAATATACTTATAGAGGAGGAGAATATTTGAGGTTAGTAAGAACTTAGACTCAACTCATGTTTCTACAAGGACAGTACATAGAGAATCAAAGAGCTAAACTTCCTTAAACAGTCACAGCTTCAGACAAAACGTGCCAGAGGACCCAGTCAGAGGCACATGTAGGCTTAGTAGATCAATGTTTATGCAATATAATGTGTAACTGCTAAACTCTTGTAAGGCCTCAGAAGAATTAAGTGTTAGCGACAAGCTCTTGAGGTTAAAGCTTAGTTTCACACTGAGTCTGCATCTAGCCCTGGAGCAGACAAGGGTGGGTAAGGTAGGTGACCACCGTTCCTGACTTATAGAAACCAACATGTGTCATCTTTGTCAGTCGTTGTTGTCCTGTGGGGTCGTGCCAAGAGGGGGGAGGATTCCCTGCAGCAGTTTGCCCACATTTGGGTGTCAGTTGTCATCCAGCTGGGCCGGTTACTGTGCCACCTCCGTTGTTCAAGGATCCCAGGAAGGGGAGGAGGGACACAGAGTCACAACTCACAAATGCCATGCTGGTCGAGAAGCTTCCCCTTTTTTTAGTATGGATGTTACAGGCATTTATATAGGATGCTTGGGATGTAATTGGATGAGAGGACGGGAGCAGTGCTCCTGGTGGGCTGTGATTGGTCGCAAGGGCGGAAGCAGCATTTAGCAATATATAATTGGTCTGTGGTGTGGCTTCTAAAAGGGTCACTGTATCTATTTGTCTGCCGAGAGAGAGAGAGAGAGAGAGAGAGAGAGAGGGAGAGAGAGGGAGGGAGGGAGGGAGAGAGAGAGAGAAGGGGAGAGGGGGGGGGAGAGAAGAAGAGAAAATAGAAGAGAAGAGAAAAGAGAAAAGAGAAGAGAAAAGAAGAGAAAAGAGAAGAAGAGAAGAGAAAAGAAGAGAAAAGAGAAAAGAGAAGAAGAGAAGAGAAAAGAGAAGAGAAGAGAAAAGAGAAAAGAGAAGAGAAAAGAGAAGAGAAGAGAAAAGAGAAGAGAAAAGAGAAGAGAAGAGAAGAGAAGAGAAGAGAAGAGAAGAGAAGAGAAGAGAAGAGAAGAGAAGAGAAGAGAAGAGAAGAGAAGAGAAGAGAAGAGAAGAGAAGAGAAGAGAAAACAGAACAGAAATGGAAGCACCTGGAGAAAGGTTTGGCCACATCTGTGCTAGTTCATGCTCCAAGCTATCTAAATGTTGGTAAGAATTAAAATTTTGGATCTCAATATTTTCATCAAACTATATATCCACAAGGTTTCAAGCTTCCAATACTAGAATTATTTTTAAATTTTAGTTATTTTTCAACAAATGATAACAACTAAGTACTTCTAGGATTCCAGATATTTAACCAAAGATTCTAGTTAATAACTTCATCTAATTTTCTCATATATGGGAGATAAACATAACTGTTCTCATTTTATTGTTGAGAAATTAGGACATCAACATTTTTAATATTTGCCTAGGGTCACCAGGGATTCAAGGGCAACTCCTGTCCACCTGATATCAAAGTGTATGGTCATCCTTTCTCAGACACAAAATACAACACTGCTTCTGTGGTATAAAGTGAATAGATGAAGTAAACCTGATAGTCATTCCTAAGTGGGAGGAAAGCTCAAGACATATACAAGAGTATCGGATATTTAAGGCTTTTAGAATAACGTCTTTGGCAGCAACAGCTGCATGTTTATCAAATTATGTATCCTAGAAGACACTCCACCAACTGGGACTTCACCTTGGTAAACAAGGAATGTGAATCTAAATAAGTGAGTTGAAGAACTCTTAACTATTCCCCTAACTCTGGGGTAGAGTACATTATCTGTCAAAGCAAACATCACATATATGACTGTAAGTGAGTTCTCATCAGCCTACATAATATGGTCTGCTTCGAGGCTAGAGTCCATCTAGGCTCAGGACATGGGCTGTTCTTCCCAGGGTTTGTGCAGTGCCCATCTCATCCACAGTGGAGGCATCAGAGAGCTCAACATAAGGCCCAGCCTAGAATTTCGGGTGCTGCCACAGGGGAAGATCAGTAGATAAAGAAGTCAAAGAGGGTCCTGTATACATGTGAACAAGAACCAATCCAGGCAAGGAAAACAAACTAAACAGACCTGCTCTTTCTCAGAAATTCTTAAGGCCTCTTGGAGTTATGGTTTACCAGGATACAGAGTCATCCTGGCAAGAAAAATTCTGAGTACAAGGTCTGGGACAAAGGTCAGACATATTAGAGTTGCAAGAAAATACAACAAATGTATTAAAATCTCAGTGGTGCTTTTTAAAACAGAAATTCAAGAACTTTGCATCTACCAGATTATGGTGTAACTGGATTAAATATGCTTGCGATGGTGTTTCAGTACCTTGTCTGTGTTTTACATGGAATGCTCTGGAAAGTAGATCTGTATTACTGGCCTATTGCACTTCCTAGAATGTGAGCCCCTCCGGGGTAGGGTTGTGATTCCTTTTCACTTACAGCTCCTCTGCGCTGCATGAACTGACACTCTTAGTGAGTACTGGTAGAGTGACTGGCAGAGCAAGCCCAGACACAGTGACTTCTAAGTGCTTTATGTGGGACAATAGTTCAGTAGCAGAAGCAGAATCCAGAGCAGGTCCGTAAACACACACTGACGGACAGAGGAGATTTGGAAAACTGTTCTCTATATCGTTTTATTTTGTTACAAAATGTAGGACCTCCTGCATATGTGCTTAATCTGTGGTTCATTGTCATTTGAGAGGATTTGTTTATTGGATTTTATTTTTTCTAAATTAGTCCTTTTATATTAACTGTTTTCCAGGCTCTGATCCCTCACACTGTGCCCCCAATTCATTAATGACAATGTGGCACAACAAGTAAGCCCCATCTGCTGGCCCATTTTTGTTGACCTGGTGGAAAGGCTCATTAGAACTGTTGGTGTTTCCTTGATATTCCCAACTGAGTCTGATGCAGGCGGTTAGTACTAAACTGTCCCTTTTGCCAGCCTACAGCAAGTGCGGCTGCAGTATGTACTGGCTCTGGGCTGGAACTCTGCCATAGTACTTTCCAGTCTTATCATAATATTTCTGCATACAAATATTACAATCTCCCAAATAGATTACAGGCTTTGAGGAAAGGGACCATAGTCTATTACTCCTAAGTACCTACTTTATTGTTGACCCACACTATATATTCAACATATATTTGAGAAAATTAATAATACCTTGCTGTTTTGCTCATATTTACTACATAATTTTTTTTTTTTTGAGACAGGATCTGGCCTTGTAGTTCAGGCTGGCCCGGAGCTCACTGTGGAGGCCCAGAAAGCCTCAAACTCAGCAATCCTCCTGTCTCTGCCTCCCAAGTACTTGGATTACAGGCGTGAGCCACCATGCCTAGCACTGTGGTGTGTGGTACTGATTGCTGGTGGGTGTGAGTCACTACACCTGGTATTGTTGTATGTGGTTACCAGGGATTGAACCAGGGACCTTGTGCTTGCTAGGCAGGCACTGGAAACACTGAGCTAAATCTTTGGCCCTACTGTATAAAATTTTATAAACTCCTTGCAGTATGAATATTTGTGTGTTACTAGGGTTGGACCTAGGCACTTTGTCCTAAGCCTCAACCCCAGTGCTTTTTCATTGTTGGACAGAGTCTCACTAAATTGCCTGGACTGGACTGTAACATGTAATCTTCATGCATAAGCATCCCAGAGTACTGGGTTTACTTGCCTGTGCCCTCACACCCGACCTTAATTTATTCATAAAAAACCCTGTGATTTTTTCTTTCTAGATGTCCCACTTAGTGTGTCTCTTTGTACCCTCAAGCCTCAATCTTGTAACATATGCCATTCCCAGTATAAAATGCCACCAAAAATATTCTTTAATCACAGCACACCCCAGTTTTCCCTTTCCCACTTCTCAGCCTTCCACCAGGGATAAGTATGAATATCATGACAGAGAAGTGGGAAGAGTTGCCTTGGGGCCAGGGTATTTCCAGGCAGCGCAAAGACATGCTTCATAAACCAACATCCAGCCTTGTTAGTTAGTTCAGAGTCCACACTTTAAGAGCTTAGAAAAATCTCACCATGGTGTAGATATTGCACAGAGACAGAAACTAAATTTCTAAATTGAGATTGTATTCTGATGAAGTGAATAAATGTTGGTGAAACACAGAACGGCTGTGCATTTGAAGATAGAGAGCAAGGTTGTGGTATCTAGAAGTGAGATGTTAACAAAAACGTAAAGATGGCTTGGGAAGTGGGTGACAGAGAGAGGCTGGAATAATTTTGGGGAACATAATGTATAAAAATCTAGATTGACTTGAACAGAGTTCTGTTTTGAAACATAGATGTTAAAAGAGTTGGTGAATGCCCAGAAGGAAGTTAGGAGCATGATAGTAAAAACTGGTATCATTTTAAGGAATCTCTAAATCATCATGAACAAACCGATGGTAGAATTATGGCAGTTGAAACTGCTGCTGGAGAGAACTGACAAGGGAATGAAGATTGGGAGAAGGGGTTGTTATATAATGACGGAAATCTTCCCTGAATTACGTCCTACATTACAAAAGTATTTGGTTGAACAGATTTCTAAGCAATGAACTTAGATATTTTGCCGAGGAAATTTCCAAGCAAAGTATTGAATGTGTGGCCTGGTTTCTTCTTGGCTTCTTACAGTAAAATATGAGGAGTAAGAGACACAATTGAAGAAATACCTGTTTAGCGAAAGAAACCAGGATTTGATGATTAGGAAAATTCTCATCCTAGCCAGATTGTGGGAGATGATCAATTGGGAGATGAGTTGTCATGAAAGGGGTAAGACCAGCTTTGCGGCTAGATACCCTTCTGGTTAGAGCCTCTTCTAACTAAAAGGTCATGGTGTTCGTTCAGCAGAAAGGCTTTTTGAAAACACATGGGATGCATGGATCCCTCTCAGCCACATTAAAAGAAAGCAGGAATTGAGATGCGGTCATTCCGGAAGGACTTCTGTGTCGAAGCCTCTTGTCCATCCCGTTCATAGGCATGTATCTTTGGCAGCCAGAGAACTCACTATATTTGGCTGAACAATACTCCCTCACCAATGATGCCCAGGTTCCAGTTCCCAGACCAATGAATATATTACTTTGTCAATTACATGATATTTGCAAATTGGAATACATTAAGGGTCTTCAAGTGGGGAGATAATCCTGGACTTGGGGACCCAATATAATCCCAAGGATCCTGAGGAATGTAGGTGAGTCCGAATCAGAGTAATGCAGCGTAAGAATGATGTATTAGGAACAGTGCCTACATCTAGTTTAAATGACTTACATGACTAGATGATGAGCTTCTGAACTGAGGCAAATTAGAAAAAATGTGGACTGAGCTGGTGCTGAAATGGGTCGTTCTGGAGAACCTGAGAGAGAAGGAATGTGTTTTATGGCTGCCACTCTTTCACTTTGCCCTCTCTCAGTCCCAGCAAGCTGAAAAAGATGAGGCAACAGGTTTTTCCCTGGAGACTGAGAAGGAACACAACTCTGACAGCACTTAGGTGTCAGCCCTGTACGACCCAGTTTTGGACTTCGACTTCCAGAACTGTAAAACAATACATTTCACTATTTTAAGCCACATCTTGTTAGTAATTTGCCACAGAAGAAATAGAAAACTGATACAGGCAGAAATTGTCATTATGAGAAAGAACCCTGGGACGTTCTTGTCCAGATTTCTGAATGAATGAGAGCAATGTGGTGGGACAAGATAAAAGTAAAGCAATAAGTATAAGGGGGAGGAACATCTTTTGTAAGTTCTGCTTAACAAAAGATGGTATATCAGCAACCAAATGTAATACATAAACTGTATCATTACATCAAGTGTAGTAGTTAAGACTCAATTTTGAAAAAAAATATGTGAGCGTTGGAATTGGAAGGGAATGAACATGAAATCCTGTTTGTCTTAGAAAAATAAAATTAACTTTCTGATGTCTAAATTGGCACATTGATAAAACGATGATTCAAATCCTTCACAACACGAATACGTGGATTGAATTAAGTTGACACACATTTTATTTAGCACATACCTAGCTCAGAGAAAGCACTATTTGAATTATGCTATTGGATTTATTCATTCAACATGTGTACTGAAATCATACAGTGTGTCTGGCGCTGATTTATATGTAGAGGAAAGAAGCAGTGCTTAAAAGAGTTAGAGTGTTATGACATAGTCTATTGAAAAGGCTACATGTTAGAAAAAGTAAGTTAAAAGTATTTTGTGTATTAGATGGGAGTTTGCATGCTGAAGAAACAGAAGAAGGAAGAACATTGGCATCGTGTTTGTTTGCATAGGACAGTAATTCAGTACTGAGGAAAAGCAGGTGAGGAAGGAGAGGAAGAGGGACTTTGTTTTAGGTAAGGGGACCACAGCATACAGTCACACGGGCTGATCTTAGCTGACACATGGCTCATCTGTGGTTGGGAGACAAGAGCAAGAGTAACACTAGGACAGCAAGTGGGTGTCTGTAGTCCAGAGGTACATGCAGGTTCTCTTCTGTTGGCTTCTATTTTCTAGATAAATAGGTGCCAAGGTCATGAGCCAAGAAGAACTGGTGGGAAATGTGCAACACTGGGAGAATAAGATAGAAAAAAGCAATCATCATCTGAAAGTGAGTCTGGGATAGATAGAGTCAACATGATCAGGTTCATTGTGTAATTATGAAGTTAGGATGAGATTAGTCAATGTGGTTGTTGCTTTGCTCCATTCATTTTGGGCTGCGCCAACAGATGTATAGGCTAAACAGATATATAGATTTGACTAGGCGTTTCCTTTAGCCAAAGTGATTTAAAGACAAATTTATAGGAGGTCTGATGATCTATGTAAAGAACTTAACATCATGCTGACCAATGGCTTGCTGGTCTTGGTGAGGTTAAAAAAAAAAAGAAATTGTAAGATCTGAAGTACTGGAAGGAAGAAACTAAAATATAGGATGAAGCACTGGGGTGTGATGTCTGCATTTGAAATGCTCTTACTGACAATGGAAAAGTCAAGTAGGATAAGGTAGGACAGGTGGAGCAAGAGAAAAGCACTGAAAAGGAAGGCACTGGAAGGATCATCTACACTGATACATAAAGAAGATAGTGTGGTGTTTGATTTGGGAAGGGCTTATCAGAAAATAGTTTTTACTTTATGTTTTTGTCTTTAGTAAAGACATTCAATGCTCCCTAGTGAATTGACTGACTTTTCTCTATACATTTCATTTTCAATTACTATTGCCAAAAGCAGGTTTTCATACATTCATCTTACCTCCTGAATGAGATGAATATCATTCAGAGTCATCACCCTTGAATTTAAAAGCTCTTTCTAAATATTTCCATTTCTAGAGCTTTGTGCAGTGTCAGAAACTTCTGCTTGATTATATATGTAACACCTTGAAATAGATGTGTGTGACAGCTGAAACCCCAATTTTAGCTGATGCTGATGTCTAATGCTAACCACTTCTTTCGTCATTGTTTCTAGAACATTATTTTAATGTCACTTATTTGCATCAATGTTTCTGTGTTACTTCCCCTTCAAACAGGGAGAATGGCTAATGATATAATATTCAGCTCATGGAGACATTTGTCAGTATTGTAATTTGAAACATCATGAAAATTAACCGTGTTATATTTTAGCAAGCATTGATCACTGATATTTAATTAGAGCAACTTTTAATTACCTTAAATAAATTTGATAGCTATTCTTTCTTAAAATATCTGAATGCACCTATCTTAGAACATACAATCTTTGGGTTAGAGATTTAGCTCAGTGGTTCTGGCACCTGCCTAGTAAGTGCAAAGTCCATGGTTTATCCCCAGTAACCATATACAGCAATACTGAGAGTGGTGACTCATGCCCACCAGCAATCAATACCACATACCACAATGCCAGGTGTGGTGGCTCACACCTGTCATCCCAGCACTTGGGAGGCTGAGGCAGGAGGATTGCTGAGTTCGAGGCTTGCCTGGGCTACATGGTGAGCTCAGGGCCAGCCTGAACTACAAAGCGAGACCCTGTCTCAAAAACAAATAAATAAACAAATAAATAATAAATAAACTATCTGAAATTGTAGGAGGATAAAAAATTACTGAGGAATAATTAATCTCATGTATCATATTATGCTGTATTTCTGAATGACATCAACAACCTACACCAAAAAAATAAATAAAGTATTGAAGATCAAGGAAAAATTTAATCTGTCTGAAAAAAAACTACATTTTTACTTTATCTGCAAAACAAATTGAAACTAGGCCTGCTTTTGTGATCTCTCTGCTATCACATGGGTAAATTGACAGCTTGTGTGCTTAGGTCAGTGACTTTCTAGATTGAAAAATGACATTTTGGGCCAGAGGGTTAGCTCAGTGGTTCCAGCGTCTGCCTCGCAAGTGCAAGGTCCTGAGTTCAATCCCTGGTAACCACATACAATGCTGGGTGTGGTGACTCATGCCCACCAGCAATCAATACCACATACCACAGTGCCGGGCATGGTGGCTCACACCTGTCATCCTAGCACTCAGGAGGCAGAGGCAGGAGGATGGCTGAGTTCAAGGCTTGCCTGGGCTACATAGTGAGCTCAGGGCCAGCCTGAACTACAAAGTGAGACCCTGCCTCAAAAAAAAGAAAAGAAAAATGACATTTTATTTTAGTATGAGCATAATATTATTTGTTCCTTATCATTCTTTCCTAGATAACAGAATATTAAGGAAAATTATCTATAGCACAACCCTCTTATGGTTATCCCTTAGGAAAATACTGTGGAAATGTTCATGGGTTCATCCATGTGGGTTCAACAATATTAAAAACGTACCATTTCTTAAACTGGGTGGTAGGAGGACATGCAATATTATGCTTTAAAATGAATATATCTGTTACAAATGTTTTAAATATATGAATTTTTATAATTAAAAATTGTGAAAAACAATGACAAACCAACCATCAATATATTATAAGTCAAACAGCAGTAGTAGCAATCCAGATATCACATATGGAACGATGCCCCCTGTCATGTCTGTGCAAGTGTTTCAGATAAACATAAGCATGTCATACTCAACCTGCTTTAAATTAACTGGCATAGAAAGTACACCTGTGGCCTGAAATTCAACTGTGGTCCTGGGTCCTCCCTTGAGTCCTGCAGGTACCAGCATGCACTGCTCCGCTGCACAGGAAGTGCCTTGCCTGTTGTCTCTCCATCCGTCTCACTCTGGCTGCAAACTAGAGCCTAGGGCCTGTGCACATTTATTAATTCATCATTTATTAAGTCTTTGTTGAGCACATGCGGATAAAGAACCCTAAGTTTTAAGATCCATTTTGTCCTTTGTGAATACATTCATTCAGTGGTCAACTGGTTCCTACAAAGAAAGGGCAAATTGGAATACTTCCAAACAACAGAACTAGTCAAAGAAAGTGAGTGCAGAATCAGCACCAGTGTCTCAAAGAAGTCATTTCTTCTGTATTGAATAAATACCTAATGTGTAGTTTTAAAATTTTTATCATAACTCTGCTCTTGTTGGTACATGTCTTCAGTACACAATGATTATATTCTTCATGGAGAACTGGATTGTCTCAGTTCTTTTTACAATCCTTCACTCACTGCCTTCATCTCTTTGTCCCCTTCAAATTTTCAAAAGATCTCTCTGGCCATTTCCCATTATCTTTTATTTCACTTATTTATTTGTTTATCTGTTTTTGTATCAGGGATTAAACTCAGGCCTTTGCACTTACCAGGGAGGTGTGGCAACACTCAGTTAAATCCCTGGCCCATCTTGAGTGAATTTATACTTTGAGTTCTAAGAGTGATCTGAATACCTTTCTTGGCCAGTACACGCAGTATCTCCTTCCTGAGGATGGACAGACTATGCTGTCTCAGAAGCCTCATGGAAAGCTCCTGTGTTCTCTCTGCAGCAAAGCCTTTGAGCTGACCGCCCCCTGGCAAACCACAGAGGCAGACACCTGTTTCCCGGCCAGGTGCACAGGAGCCCCTGGTGCTCACAGGCTCCCACCACAAGGCCCAGAGGACAGGAGTGCGCTCACTCTCTCCTTACAGGACACACTGCCGTTCGCGTATGAAGTGAGTGTGAGGGGCGTGAGTCCTCTGTCACCTCCACCGTCCGTGCTGGCCCTCTTCCTTAGCAGGCTTTTCTGAGGATGGCACTGGTTCGGTGCAGAACCAAGTGAGTCCTCACATGTTGACTCCTCCGATTCCAGAACCTTTAAATAAGGAGAAGTAATTTTCTCTTCACATTCAGTGACTGAAGATCCACGTGTTACTCTTCCACCTCAGGAAGTGACTTTTATTCTCCCTTGTAAAGGATCATTCAGCCTGTAAAGATAATGTGATGTTTCGTATTTACTGGTCAAATACCTCTACAGACTACCACCCTAATCAGACCGATCAGAGCAGAGTAGAATCTTGTTTCAGTTATTCAGTCTGCAAATGAGCTTCTCCATTCTGAAGCCCCTTCTTGCCGAGTACATAAGTATTTCAACAACAGGTTCAGGCAGAAGGAGTGAGGTAGACGGTTCTGAAGCATCTGCAGAAAGGAAGACCTGAAGAGACCAGGAAAACTTGTCACTTTTGTTCCAGCCATCGCTCCCTCCTCTCAGGCACTGCCTCAGCAAAGCCGTGTCCTGGTTGCCGGTGACAACCTCACTTGTGACGCAGAGAGAGAAAGCACATAGCTTATCTTCCCTGGATGATCCCCTGGGCACAACACCAGATTGCTATGCATATTGATTTCTCTCTCATCCCATCGAGACATCACAGCTGCCCCCTCAGCGTGTAGGTGGAGGAGAAACCTCGCTCCAGAGCAGGACAAATGTATGCTCACAGCACTGCTCTTGGACCGACTCCCGAGCTGCTCAGAGCCTTTTCCATTTGCTTCCCCTGGGGCTGAGAAAATGAAAACGAAGACCTCAGAGGACCTTCAGTGGATCTGAAGAAAAAACCCTCTAAAATAGCAAGGTTTAAACCACTTCAGTAAACTATTTCTATTTGGACTTTTCCACTTGAAACTATGGCTGTGGAAGACAAAAGCTGAGAAAAAGAAAATTGAATTTGGCCTTAAAGTTTAAGAGATGAGTACACCAAAATTTAAGTGATAAATCATAGTGGTCTTCTTTATGAAGTCATTAAATTGTTCAGAACTGCTTAATTAAGATGCTAACACACCAGGCCTGGCATTGTGTTTTTGTGCTTGGCACTTATGTGCTCTGATGTTCCTGCTCACAACTGGCTGTGTATTGTGATTTCTTTATCTATATTTGAAGATCAAAATTAGAAACACGGGAAGGGAATATGACCTCCAATAATAGTCGCTTGACAACATGTTAGGGTTATTCAGTCAAAATGATGAATGAGACTTTACATCATAGATCAAATATTCAGAAATTAAGTGTGGTTCGTTTTACTCTGATTAGAGAGGACCTTAAGTGACTGCTAGATTATTTTCCCTATCAAAACAATTTAATCAAGCACACTTTCCTCTGCTCATGAATTGACCTTCAGGTTTTGGGTTTTCCCTTTGCCAAAGTGAGGCATGTTCATCTTTTTAGTAAAAATCTTTGGTGTGAAGTCATTGTTTAGAAAGAATTCACTAAGCTGGAGCAAAAGAGCTAAGGTGAAAATGCTCTGTACTAAGTTTTGGCACATTGTTTGTTCTAAAATTTATGCAAGCTCTGAATGGTAACACTGGTTATAAATAACTCTAGTAAAGAATGCCAAAGGTAGAAAGGGGTGCCAGGTGTCATTTGATCTCCTAAGATATACACTGATCTCATATCTCTGTCCAGTACAGTTCTAACCTGTTTATCTTTTGCCACTGTGTCTCAGAAATTTGCCAACAAACTACTTAAAGATGTATTTATTAACTCCTTATACAAAAGCATAGTGAATATTATCACTGAAGCATAAGTATGAAATAATATTGCTTTTACTATATGCAAAGCATGTGAGATTTATTTCCTCATTAATTCTCAAAGTACTAAAGATCTTGGTTTTATTAGTTTCTCCATTTTACTGAGAAACTTAAAGGGCAACATCAGTTTATTTAATGTCAGAGCTAGGAAGTATAGTCTAGGATAAGAGTCTTGTGGTCTAACAGGCAGAGAGCTGAACAAATAAAGATGGGGCCAAAACATTCATGTTTTTACACCAATAAAAATTAGATGGTATTTTATTGAATTATGATTTCAATGTGAGTGATTTTAAAATTGTACAGGAGCATAAAGTTTTCTACATGTAAAGTCCTACTAAGAAGCCTGAAAGGCAGTAGGCCACCATGAAATTGTCTTCATGAGTTTATTTTTTATCTTTTCAACAGTACATGTTTTATGATATAAAATCCTCAACAGAGAAGCATGAGTAATTTTTATAGAATAGGCAATTAGATTTCACTGGAGTTTACAGTAATTTTGAAAGGACACAACTGTCCTGTTGTGGTGCAACATGTACAAACCCCATATAAGGTGAGCTCATTTCTCTCAGGTCTTATTCAGTCTACTAACTTCCTGTGAATGCAGCATTGCATATAACTCACACCTCTCCAAATTTCTCTTTTCTTTGAAATACCGACTTCAGATTTTGTTTACTCATGTGTAAGTGAACTCTGTTGAGGTGATCAGAAAATACACCGAGATAATGATGTTTTCAAAGCTGGTCTCTGTTACTTACTTTTGATATACAGTTACTGACTCTGTCCCATACTGTTCTTCATCTTATGCCAGTCAGAATCAATGTCTATTGAAAATGATTTTCAGGATAGTCTCATACAGTCAGATGTAGCTTCCACAGTGGCCTTATAGGCTCTGGAGGTAGCTACCTAGAATTATCTGGTAGTCATTCCATATTTTATAAAACTGATTATTGTGGATCCTAAAAGGATTATTCTGGTGTGCCAGTGCAGTGGTGCCAAATATCCAGCATATCTACAGACCATTGTGAAAATAGATGTAGCAGTTCATTTTTTTCATAATGATGCAGAGGCATTCTCTTATTTATGCAACTAACTAATCAATTATATTTATATTTACTAGGTCATAGTTTTGGCCTCTACAGTTTCACACAAACTCCAATTAACTTTAACACAAAAGTACCTATGGGTAATCTATGTTTAAACTATCTTTAATCTAGAGAGACCAGTTAGGCTTAGAAAATAAGGTGAACTTAAGATGTAGTCTTTAAGTGCAATTACACCTGTACCTTCTTCAGTGACCTTAAGAAAATTATTTATCTCCTTGTCTATTAAGTGTGTGGGCTAATTTAGATTAACTGCTTGATAATGACAAAAATGGATTTTTCTTGCACACATGTTCAGAACTGAAACATAATAGACAAAAAGTGAAAACAATCCACTGTCTGTCAACACACAAGCATAAAACAGTGTGTAGTATAAATGTACAGTGGGAGTTTATTCCATAATAAAAAGTATGAAGTTCTGATACATGTTACAATATAGACACATCTTGAAACATAATACCAATTAAAATAAACCACATAGGACCATACACAAATATCATGCAATGTCAATTACATGAAATACCTAGATTAGTTAAATTCATAGAATTAGAAAGTAGATTCAAAATTACCAGAGATTGATGGGCAGTAGGGATTTCCTGATTAATGAGTACAGACTTTCCTTGGGAATGATTAATATAATAGAGTAATAGTTATATAACAATGTGGATATAATTAATGCCACTAAGCCACACACATAAAAATGTTTCAAATGGTTCTTTTTGAAAATATTTTACTACAATTAAAAAAATTAATCATATACCAAAAGTCCTCAAATTATACGCTTTAAATGGCTTTATGTTGCCATAAAGCTGTTATAAACAGAAATTAAAGGTGTGAGAGGCATGAAAGGACATAGGGCCCTCCTAGATTGTGTCTGAATTGCTCCTTCTGCTGAAACGCGATACATTTCAAGGAAATTTCATCTTGTCTACAGTGTAGTTCACAGTCCATTGGTTCCCACCAGAGCTGGCATGGCAGATAGGCACCTCAGAGAGAGTCATGCATGGGTCTGCCTCTAGCTCTCTTTCTATTGGGCCTGCTTTATATTCATATGGCATATTCAATGCTACTCTATAGATAGATGTATTCAGATAAGTCAGATATGACCCAAGGACCTGAGACCAACTAGTTTTGCTAAACTTGTGGTTTTCACTTCTATGATATGTTATTAAGAATTGGAAAATTCACTTGACATTAAACCCTTGTGTATCTAAGCATGTAACTGTGTTAATCAGATGTGGCAGGATTATTCAAATTCCCTATCCTATCCTTTAGCATTAGGACATCACTTTGAATCACAGACGCAGTTAACCACCATATCTGAGGTTTGACAAAATTATTAGGCTATTTTAATTAGACTATTCTATCTCCCCACTTTTCATGGCACTGAGTACTTTATAACTGCATTGCTTTTTATTTTGAGAAGAAAGAGGAGAGAGAAGTTTGAACTTAAATTCGATTGTACATGACAAATTATTCAGTCATCAAGAGCAGTTTCTAGATAAACCATAGTTCCTGATTTTTCCTATTGTTATACTGTTTACACTGTATAATTAAAACAGTACTCTCACAGTATTGTTGCACTGTACAATTTTAGGCAAAATTGTCAGTCTCCCTAGTGGGCTGTGAATTTCACAACAGCAGTATTTATCTTTTTACTTAGATCCAGGATGCCTTTCATCTTGTAGCTGTGCACGTACATAGAGAAGAGTTTGCTAACTGAGCCAGTGAATAAAAAATGAATCAGTGAGTGAATGGCAGGGAAAAACTCCAGAAAATAAAATAAATCTTTCACTGATTGATAAAAAGTGTTTCAGTGAAAAATCTTTCAATATCAGGTATGTGGAATATAAGCTATCCTGGGCAACTAGAAAACATGTGGATAGGGATGAATATTGTTGCCCTCCCCACACCCTTTGCTGTTTCTGGAGTGCTCCTTCCCTATGCTTGTGAAATCACCCTCCAAAAGTAGCCATCTTTTTAGAGAAGAGCAAGGCACTGTCTTTTTTAAAAAATTGAATTCTTTATAGATACATTTTATATACAGCTCACAATCACACTGAACATTGGGGAATTTGTACCAGTACATGACACGAGTTAATTCTCATTTTTACCCATTTCCCTACCCACCCCACAACCCCCACCCCCTATATATATGTTCTTTCCTTTTCTTTTCAAATCATATGATTTGAAAGGCACTGTCTTTTAAAACAAGCATTGTTTCCTGCCAGTGGCATGACAGAAATATATCAAAGGCCTAGCTAACTACATTTTTTTCTAGTTCTGTTTTCCTTGCTCACTTGAACTATTACTTAATCCCTGTGTTATTAAATTATACATCAGGACGGGAGGAATGGGAAGCTTAGCACAGAGTACCTGTTCATGGAAAGATCCTGTAAATCTCTTCCATGAAATAATATATATTAAATAACATGTGCTCCAAATTTTTGACCCACTGTGTTTCCACAGAAAATCTATATAAGTTATTTAATGTTACAGTATATATATTCACTAAAGCCAAGAGCTAAAATGCACCTGCAGGCCATAAGGCATGTGAATGAACAATAGCTGGAATATATTTATAGAATGATAAATTATCCACATGAAATTTAGACAGCAGAAAGGAAGTCTCTGAGGGATCTACAGATTTTCAGTTTTATATGAGCATTTCTGTTTGGTTCTGACGTTTGGCTGTTCCATTTATGGCAACTATTTTTACATCACGGCATTTCCTCTGCTTTATTTTTATCCTAACTTCTTCACTAGGGCTACTGAACACTATTAAAAGCATTAATTAAACAGCTCCTGAATGGATAAAATTTTAATAGTGGGAATATTTATTGTCATACAGTGGTTGTGCAGATTTAACTTTTCGATGTTTGTATGCTGTTTACTCATTCAGCTACAATTTATTCAGTATCTGTTGAGACCTTACTATAAATCGAACACTCTTCTGGGTGTTAAGGATACACAGACAATGGCCATTTATTCTAAAAGGAATCACAGTTTAGTATTGAGAAGCAAACATGTACATTTGCAAAGAGATACTTGATACTGAGTATCAAAGTTGTGAGAACACTTATAGAAAACATCATTCATTTGGCTGTTGGATCTCTTCTAAGAAGAAGCAACACATAGGAATTAGGATCAGAGAGAGAAAATAAACACTTGAGAGAAAGACAGCATGTGAGATGCTCAGAGCACTGCCTAGAGTCCGTCCCAAGTGGCAGAACGTTGAACCTCTTTGACGTGTATGAGGCTCATAGATTTGAAAAGTGAAATCTCAGTCTTGTTTTCATCTGCATTTCTCAAATGACCAGTGATGTTGAACATTTCTTCATATGCTTCTTGGCTGCTTTGACTTCTGCCTCTGAGAAATGTGTGTTCATTTCAGATGCCAATTTTTTTTTTTGAGACAGGGTCTCACTTTGTAGTTCAGGCTGGCTCTGAGCTCACTATGGTGCCCAGGCAAGCCTGGAACTCAGCAATCCTCCTGCCTCTGCCTCCCGAGTGCTGGGATTACAGGCGTGAGCCACCATAGTCATAGCACCAAAGTCAGATGCCCATTTTTGAATTGGGTCTTTAAACTTGGGGGGAACTGATTTGTTTAAGTTCTTTTTATATTCTAAATAGTAGCCCTTTGTTTGACGAACAGCTATTAAAGATTTTTTTTCCATGTTGTTGGTTGTCTTTTAGCAGTGTCAGTGGTTGCTTTTGCTGTGCAGAAGCTTTTTAGTAGGATGAGATCCCATTTGTTGATTCTTTCTGCTAGTTCTCATGCTATAGAGGTTTTGTTCATAAAGTCTCTGCCTAAGCCAATGTCTCCAGGAGTTTTGCCTAACCTGTTTTGCAGCAGGTTTATTGTTTCTGTTTTAATGTTTAAGTCTCGAATCTATTGTGATTTTAGTTTAGTACACGGTGAAAGAGATAGGTCTAGCTTTAGTTTTTGGCAGGTTAAAGCCCAGTTTTTCCAGCACCATTTGTTAAAGAGGCTGTCCTTCCTCCATTGAGGATGTTTGCCTCCTTTGTCAAAGATATAAGTGAAATCAATAGATCACAGATAGACAATTTCCGGATCTTCTCTTTGGCATGAACACCTGTAGATGCAAATGAGTTCTAGAAAGTAGGACAGCTTTTATAGAGTGGAATATTTCTATAGGAAACTTGGTGTGGGAATGTGATGAGGGGAAGGAATAAATATGATACAGAAAGAAAATAAAAGAGCATGTATAAA
>PVIC010024765.1:0-25738 GCA_004025085.1 Thryonomys swinderianus
ACACACACACACACACAAGAGAAAGTCTGCATTGAAATCATCTTGTCCTAGAGGGCTGGGACTAACCTCTTAGCCTTCATACCTCTCACTGAAGAAGGGACACAAGAGCCTTGAGCAGATAAATAAATGAAGAAGGGGAATGCTAGGGACCTGTCAGCTTCTTATAGACTCATCCTCCAAGTTTTGCCCTTCCCCACCCCAGGAGAAGCTCAACTGTGGTGTCATAGAAATAAAGTAATAACAGGATCAGCAATGTCTTAGAAAATACTAGGTACCAGGCACTAGGCATTTGCTATAGTATTTCTCCTGTAACAGTCTTACAGGGCAGCTGATATGACCATTTCCATTGCAGGGACAAGATCAGATGGCTGTCTTGAGGCTGAGAACACTGGAGTGGGCTTCTGCTGGGAGGATACTTTATGAACTCTAAAGGGCTGTTGGTCTTAGAGCTGCTCTTCTTAACCAAGCAGGGTAAAGTCCAGAACTGTGCAATACAGCCAGAAGATTCTACAGGACTTGGAAGCAGATCCCTGGCAGAAAGCAAATACCCTGAGCTGCTTCTTTTTTTTTTTTTTGTTTTGCAGTACTGGGGATTGACCTCAGGGGCTTCTCAATGAGCTACATTTCAAACCTACTTTTACTTCTGATTTTGAGACAGAGTCTCTAAGGTGGTAAACTGCCCAGGAGGGTTTGAACTTGTGATCTTCAGGCCTCAGCCGCCCAGAGTGCTGGGATTCCAAGGATGCCCCACCACGCCTGGCTCTGAGTTGCCTTTTGCTAAAGTGCTGTGTAGACAATTCCCATTCTTCAATTTTATTTAATCAAAGCAAAGAATTCATAAGAATCTGCAGGCAGTCATTTATCAGGCAGATTAAATATTTGATAGCCCTGTAGTTTAATATTTTATAGATCAAGTTAGTGGAGGGAACATTCTCCAGGGAGGACAGCACTGTCCATGGGACAGGGCAGCAGCTGGCTGAGGGAGGAAGACGCAAGGGCACCATGAGCTCCGCTCCGTGCCCAGCCCCCACCCCCCACAGCGGGATGCTCACATCGGAGCCCAGAGCTCCAAGTCACAGGTGCTGGGCCCCAAGTTCTTAAAGAAAAGGAAGCGGTGAGAGCAAGTCAATCATCACAAGATCAGGAAGGAACCCACGTAACCCAAGTGGCCTGGCCCCAGGAAAGCCAGCCAACCTCGTCCTTGGGTCTCTTTCTGAGGTCACCTGGTCACACAAATATACAGTGTGACCTAAGAACAAAGACATCCTCCCAACCTATGTCACCAGAGTACCAACGTCATTCGAAGTCTTTCTCTTGCCCAGCCAGGGACAAACACCTCCTAGCCACCTAAGTCTGCCTGACAGGCTGTGTCTCCTTTGTGAGGGGTGGGCACGTACAGCAAGAAGCGATTTGGGGCCAAGAGTCCTTAACAGCCATTGGAGCTAGAAATCTTCTCCATCCTGTCGTGAGTTCCGAAAGGAAACTGCAGCAGCTCTGTCTCCTCCAACCTCAACATGCAAAGGTCACCCGGCCTTCTTTCAGTTCTCAACTGCCCAAGGAACTCCCAGGCCCTCAGGGCCTGTGTCTCTGTCTGGCTGGCTGGCTCTGGCTCTCGCTCTCGTTTGGTTCTTCCTACCACAGCAGAGCTGGTCCCGCAGAGTCAGAGTCAGACGGGGAGCCTGTTTCTTC
Source organism: Thryonomys swinderianus (assembly GCA_004025085.1). Lineage (NCBI taxonomy): Eukaryota > Metazoa > Chordata > Mammalia > Rodentia > Thryonomyidae > Thryonomys > Thryonomys swinderianus. Next base: position 1,690 of record PVIC010024765.1, read on the forward strand.
AGGGTCTTCATTCATTCCCTGGGAACTTCTGCGCCCTGACACACATCAGAAACCTCTCTGCTCCCCATTCTTATCTCCTCTTCCAGGAAGGGACATCCTAGCAATTTGCCAGCAGAGAGCTGTCCTGACTGTGCCTAGTACATTTTCCCGCTGTCCTTATTCATTAGCAGATGTGGAAGGAGACAGGGCGGTGGCGTAAGCGCTCATTTCACCCACGAGTGGCCCATGGAGCAGCTGTCAGATGGGTGCTCCTTTCAGAAAGGGGCTCCTGTACGTTGAGTAGAAAGAGCAGGCCATCCTCCCCCCCCTTAGCTCTGCACCCCTCTGCCCTGTGGATACCTTGCTGGGCCCTCAGGCCTGGGAGAGCCAGACTCAGCCTTCAGCAGGCCCCTGGAGATGGCTGTGAGGCGGCCCGACCCCACCACAGCAAGCGTGAGAACGTGCGGGCAAGGGAGAACTGTCTGCCCACTTCCCTCACTTCAGGCTCTGCTGAAATTAGGAGCCAAGCTTATTTGTGCACTGGGACAATTCCTGCTGCAAAATCAGCACTGAAACACTGGAGGGGAGAGGACCATTTATTTGATGTCTTGGCGCCATTGCGGGAACAATTATCGTAATGCAAAAGGACACAAGGAACTGTCACTACCCCCACCCTGACCTCATCCGGGAAACCAGACAGGGTTTTCACCACTTGCAGGTGACGTTTTAATAAGGGACCCACATCCAACCACAGGAGAAGAAAGCCGAACCCTGCATCCAGCCTGGAAAGACTGAGGCAGAGGGAAACACCACCGAGTAAAATCAGTGATTCATGGGGCAAAAGGGCTGGTGGGGTCCGGGCTGAGGCCCTGCCTGGTGCCACCACTACTCTGCTTTTCTCTCCTCTCTCATTTACTATTTGGGTCAGGAGGGAGTGTTTTCTAGAAAGGACAAAGTAGGAACAACTTCAACAAATCACCAAAAATGTCTTAGATCTGTTCGGCATTGTTCAAAGTTCCCCAAACCGCATGCGCGCCACCTTATTCAATCCTATTAGCTGCCAGACAGACCAGCCAGAGGGAGAACGACAGAGATACGAGATGTTCTGGGAACTCTTTCTTACAGAAGTCCCCCGTGAAACACAGTGAATGAGAAGAATTGAGGCCAGTACAGAGTTCCTCCTCTGTGCTCCCTACACCCTGCACCCGCACGGACACCAAGTGTCCCCCGCACTGAGGCTCTTTCCCCGGGACGTGAGGGAAATCAAGGCTCAGGGCCCTAGGAACTTGCCATTGGCTACAGAAGCAGCAGAGACAGAGACAGGGCCAGAACCCAAACCCTGCACTCCCAACCATGGCGGCGTCTTGCTCGTGAACCCTGGAAGAAGGGTTCAGACAGGTGTGCTGGGCTCCTCTCCCAGAGGCTGTGACTCAGTGGGCCTGGGAGGAGGGTTTGGACTCTGCATTGCTGCCGAGTTCCCAGGGAGCGCTCAGGCGGCTTGCGCACTTTGAGAATCTCTGTCCTACGTTGCCCACCCCCATCACCCACCAGTTAATGTGAACACCCTGGAACAGAAGGAGGCAAGCAGGACACACAAATCACGGCTGGGAGGAGCTGCCTCCCGACACCAGCACACCGCCCTAAATGGGGCCCACACCATACGTGATGTCTAAACCTCATTAGCAATGCTTCCGGATCAACCTGGAGATCGACTGGCATAAGCCAATGTACATGAAAATTCACTCTCTCTTTCTAAAAGTTGTTCTAATATCTGTCCTCCAGCAAAGCCACCTCGTTACCCTTGAAATAAAAGGCTGGAAACGTGGGGAGCACTTCTGATTGTCGTGCACCCCACTGTGTCTCCATGTGCCTCCCCTACGTGTCATTCTGCTCCAAGAGTAGCCATGTGACCAAATGTTCCCAGAAAGACTCATCTGACAGGAAGACAGGAAACAGAAATAGAAACTTTATGATTTCTTCCTGGAGTCCTCTGAACCACAAGAGGCTGCCAGTCTAGCGTTCAGGGCTCCCTTGCCATGAGAAGTTGCCAAGTGTCCCCCTTTCTCCCACAGGCCGACTGGTGGCACCTGAGAAATCACTGGACTCTGGGGTCCAGGAGAAGCTATTTCTTTCTGTGGACTGAAAGGCCCTAGAGGGCGCCTACTGGCTCTACCTGAGAATACCCCAAGCTCTGCCCCATTGGGCCTGAGTCATCAGCCAAAGCTCTGTGGCTCTGCAGGTCATTTCTTCAAAAGAAACATCAAGATGCCCACGAAGACAGCAAACCTACAAAAGTCTGCAACTTAAAAGGCAGAGACCAAGCAAGCAAACTCTGGCTTCTAGATGCAGTGGGAGGACAAGACATTGGGTCAGCAGGCTGGGAACAGGCCGAGGGATCAATGTCTGAGACGAGGCCCGTGCACTGTCACCCTAGACACCAACATTCTCACCTGTCCAATGAGGTCCAGAATGACCAGCTGGCCTGGCTTGCTCAGGACTCAGGGGTCTCTGAGCAGCACAGTCCATGACGTCCCCTGGGCCTGATGTTCCAGGGCCCTGGGTCACCTGCTGACACTTCATGTGAACAGTTCTCCAGTTATAAACAGGGACAGCTCACCACCCTCTCAATTTATAGGCCCTTTAGTCCAGTGTAAATGGCCAACTTCTCCCACAGGTCACTAGGAATCAGGGCAGAGGCACCTGCCCACTCCCCAACACTACTCACCCACCTCACCCCTACAAGAAGAGGACTGAGTAATGCCAGGCACTCATACAGGCCTGAGCCCCATGGGGACCTCGGGTTATCTTATTTACTTTTCTTGCTACTGAAACAAAATACCTGACACCCACAATTCAAAGGAGGAAAGGTTTATTTCAGCTCAGAGTTGGAGCAGGGTGTTGGTGCATAGCTTGCTACAGGGTAGGGTGGCACCGCAGATGGACATCACAGAGAAGGAACAGTGCATGACAAGGCAGGGAGAAGGTGGCAGCAGCAAGCAGCAGCTGCACACTGTCTTTTTTTTTGTCCCTTTATATTCCCTCCAGACTCCAAGCCTATTGATTAGTGCCGCTTGTATCCCAGAAGCACACCCAAATTCATAATCACCACCCTAATCCAGCCACCTTGAAATTCCTCACCTATGACCACAGGAGGCTTGGAGTAGAGGCTTCTAGGTGCAACAAGCACACAGGTATTGAGTAGAAATTATGATGTTGCAAGACAAAAAGCAGGATGCCAGCTACATTTGAATTTGAGAATAAACAAGAAATGAAATTTTAGCAAGAGAAAGTCCTAAATATTGCTTAAGAGATCCTTTAAGAGAGAAAGCAACAACAAAAAAATTACATCTTGCTTTCATTTGCTATATCTATTAACTGTATCCTGTTAATTAGAAAGCCCAGAATAGAGAAACATGAACTTCCCTAAGCAGAACTTAGGATATCACAAGAGGGAAGAGCCTCAAAAATGATATACTACAACTTCATTAACAAGATGAAAGCTGATCTTCTTTGCACAGCGAGCCAAGGTACCCGGTACACTAGGGAAAGGCCTGGATCTGCTCACTGGATTCAGCTCTGCATCCCAGCTCTGACTCAGGTGCCATCTGATCTCACAAGTCAGTCCCCTCCTTCAGGGAGCCCTTCCCTCTCCCTTTGGGTACAATTTCCCAAGCTCACGTTTGGCCCAGATGGTCCTCCCGGATGGCAACCGTCCTGTGCATTGCAGGACTCTGAGCACCAGAGGCCAGCAGCACCCAGCCCAAAGGTGCCAGATGTCACAGGGGGACAAAATCATACCCCGTTAAGAACTACTGGGTAAATGACCACATGTCCTAAGGTCTGCACATGGCTGTGTGAAAAAGAGTCTCCCAAATATATCACTCTCATAATGAGCCCTAAACAGGATGTGAATTACCAAGACTGTATGCATGTCCATTTTTAAAACTGTACCACTATCTCACCTGCCTCATCCTCCTCAAGTCAGAGATTGGTCTCACCAGCCTCCTACAAGGAGCTCTTGTTCTCTGAGGGCCTTAAAGAGGAGCACTGCCTAATAATACTGGAAAGCAAATTAACACCATAAGGCAATGACTTATTGGTTCTCAGGCAAACCCAGCTTCCGTCGGTTCAATGTTACTATTCTTACTCCATGTGTAGGGTGCTATACATGCTATGTATATGCTTTGTACTTGGGGTCTGTTACACCAGTTCACGTTCTCAACAACCCCCAAGAGGTTGGTACATGTAGCACTTCTTAAAAAATGGTTGATTTGTTTCATTGACACTACTAGTTCATTGACAAGAAAGTTTTGTGTTATTACTTGTTTGCTGCTTCTCTCCAAGAATCTTGTATTCTCAATAATTCCTCTGAAGATATTAATTAATGTTATTATCTTTCAATTTTGTTAGGAAATTTTGTATTATGTTTTCATTAAAAAATAAAACCTGTTCAGAGTTTTGAATGTGCCTAAGTTCACAGAAGTCGGCCTATCTCCGGAGCCTGGACTCATCCTGCAGTAGAAACATTCTGTCTATGTTCAGCTGTCATGGGGAACTGGGAGGCCCCTATGCCTCCACCCTAGTGAAAACTCATGGACTTTGCTCTTCTTTGCTGTTGGAATCACACAAGCCAGCAGATGTAAGGATCTCGGCAATGTACTGAAGATGCCTTTCCCACCTGGAGCCACGCAGAAGCCTAGTCCTTATGGGGAAGCCATTCCCAGCTGCTCCTCAGCTTATAGTGGGGTTACATCCTGAGAAACCCATCCTCACTTGAAGATAGTGTAAATCAAAATGCATTTGATACAACTCACATCCTAAGTTAGTCCGGCCTACTCTAAACAAGCTTAGAATTTGTGCATTCACTCAAAAGGCACAAGATCACCAAAAGCAAAGCCTACTGTGTCATGAAGTGTTGGCAATCTCACCAAACTTACTGAATACTGTAGTGAACGTGGACCACAGTGTGGCTGTGTGTGGTACATAATCACACACACACACACACAGCTGAAGTACCTGGACCTGAATAATGTCTAATGCATTGAATTCAACGAATTGCTGGTTGGAGAGCTTTGACTGCTGACGAGGAGCTGTGGTTCATGGCCGCTGCTCTGCAATGAAAGAAATTCTAAGTCTTCTAGATCGACTGTATATCAAAAGTCAAGCAAAAAATCCAAATTCAAAGCCCAGAGTATGGTATCTAATGAACCTAAATCATTTTCCCACTACCATAAAGTTTTAAAAAAAATCATGAAGTCCAACTTTCCTACGTGGGAGAACAGCGTACAATCAATACACTGGCTTTTAAATGTTTCTGAACTCTGCTTTTAACCCAAACACACTTTGGAACTCCGGGACCTCCTGCAAGGTCGGACCCTCGCGGGTACTCAGTCAACTGCCACAGATGAATCCCAGAATGTTTGGCCATCTCAAAGGTGGGGACACTGAGGGTCATCGCTTACAAGGCAAGGCGTTTGCTAAGGAAGAACTAGCTCTGGCCTGCAGGATGTGTTGGGCCCAGATTCCCTCAAGTGCCGACTCACAGTGTTTTCTCACTTACTCTTAAAGTTCAGTTTTCCCTTGGATGGTATTAGTGAATGAAGAATTGATTGGATCAAAGTGACCCAGTTGCCTGATGGCCCAAAGGACTGGCCCAAGGCCATCCCAGAAGAATTTCCAGAAATCCCATGTGAAAAGAGGGCCCAGGAAATCATGTGTCTGTACCCTCAGTTACTGGGTCACCTTGAGTGGGGCTCCCACGCTGCTTTGTGGCCCAATTTCCCCCTTGGACACTATGCTGAGCGAGATCCCTCCCACGGTGTGCTATTATTACCTGGCACACCGAGGAATGAGGCCACCGCCACAATGAGGCCACCCCACCCTCCAAGATTCTTCAAAATTCTGCTGCTCAGAGCAGGGCAACAGGGAGATGTAGGCCAGCAGCTCCATGTGCCAAGGACCCAGGTAGAAGAGAGTACCACAGCTGACCCAGCAGGCACCACTACAAGACACCCAGCATTGACAAGAAGGACCACAAGAGCAAAAGGAGCACAGGGACCACAGAGTGTTGAATGGAAAGTGACCAGTTTAAAACTCACGAACACACATACACATACACCACTACCACACCACCGGTGAGTCTAATTTTAGTAGCCACTCGCCCCAGCAAAGCACTTTGTAAGCAGTTATTTTGAGAAATGCTATTAGCCACCAGGCTATTTTTAATATCCCGTATGTGACAGGCATTTGACACAAACAGCACCTGAAAGGCAGTAACCCTGGATATGTCCAGGGCCAAGGGCCAAGGGCCAGTCTCTTGGGCTATCCCATACCTGATTCAGAGAGCAGGGATGGGTGAACACCTCGAGGACCTTACCGCATCTCTCCTTGGTGGCTGCTGCCCTGGTCCCCAGGGATGGGCTATAACCCCTCTGGTCTGTGACCAGCAACAAGCTTGTGCATGCGAAAACCCACAGTGCCAGTGAGAGTTCCCAGTGACCAAGCCCCAGTGCCACACTCTCAGATGGACTCTCCACTCCTTACCTGCCAGTGTCAGGCTGTCTGGTTTCCCAGCTCCTCCCCTTGCACAGTGATCCCCTGCTTTGAATATCCCACACAATCAAGCTCTGCTGAGCTCCCCACGTTGAGTCCCTACCATAAAAACACTACGACACTGCACTTGTTGACCAGTGTTCCGGTACTCTAGACAGCAGGGTGAATGCAGAGAACAGTAGCGCACTGTGTATTTCAAAGACCTAGAAGTTCTCGTGACAAAGAAATGGCAAGCGTTGAAGCTGACGGTTTGGCCAATTACACTGATCAGATTAAGGTGAGAAATGCATCTGGGTGTTGAAACAACACAATGAACCTCGAAAGTATGCATAATTATTACGTGTCAATAAAATACATTTCAAAAATTAAAGCAGCTGGACCAGCCCACACCTTGCCTCCTCCCATAGCTTGTATCCTGGGTCAGCTCTGCACCAGGACTTCTTATCCAAGCTAGTGCCGATTATTGCGCACTTAGGGTGCGGATGGCATCATCTAAAGCCCTTTCCAAAGCTCCAGGAATTCTCCTGAAGCTCCTAAGTGGCACTCTCACCATCCCAATTTTAACGATGAGGAAACCGAGACACCTGGAAGCTGTGCAAATCTTCCTTGCAGGCTGGTCTCTAACCAAGGTGGCTAAAGGGACAGATAAGGCCAGACTGCCTGGATCAAACCCCAGGGCTGAACCTATAGTAAGTATGTGTAACTATCTTTCAAGAGGTATCACTGGAGAGTAGGAAACCCCTCTGCAGATTCCTGGAACACAACAGGCCCTGTGCGTGTGACCCCTCCTGTCAGGGCAGCTGAGGTGACCAGGCACTATGCTAAAGCATATGCTACGACACACCATGCACTATGCTAAGGCATTCTGCATGCATTCTCTTATTTGATGCTTGCAAGATTCTGTGAATATTTACAAAGCAATCAAGCTTAGAGAAGCAAAATCATTCACCTAACGTCAGGCTCCAAGGTGCAGACTGCAACCAAGCAGATGAGCACAAGTGAGTGTTTTAACCCACATCCTCTGCCGCTCATACTGTCTCTCTGCAAACTCATGTGTCTTCCCATTTCCCACAGTTCTGACACTCTGCTGGGCCAATTAAACAGCCCTGCCAGGGCACCCCTCACCGAGCACACCTTCTCTACCCCACCCCCAGGCAGGCGCCATGCTTAGAAAGCAAAAGGAAGGCAGTAGAACACTTGGAGACGCTTCAGGGAGGGCCAGGGCCTGGAGTTAGGATAGCAACAAGCTGCCCGGGGGGGAACCAAGGCCCAAAGGTCAGGAATCTGGTCCTGGCCGGCCAGGGCAGGCCCAGCTGTACGTGGAGAAGCCTGGAATCTTATGGCACCAAGCACAAGCTGGAGGGAGGACGCAGGGAGAATGCGAGGCCACCTCAGACATGCACATGAGTGAATTATGTGTGGTTCAATTTTAGGCACCGGGCAGATCTGTGAAGCTCATCACCCTCCTAGAGTTGCCTACAAAAGGCCAAATGTTTAACACCATGCCAATCAATCAACACAGGTCCACTGGGAGGGGTGCGGCCCAACTCAGAGGGGGGAGCCCAGGGGCTGCAAGGAAGCGACACAGCCTCGGCCCTGAAGGCATCCAGTCTGAGCCTGGGACACAGCCTGGCACCTGTAGGAATAACAGGGGGATCATTCAAGTTGGATGTAGGGCCAAGCAAGTCACTGTATTTCCGGTGAGCCTACTGTGTGCCAGGGGACTCTGTGTCTAGCCGTGATGTTGGCGAAACAAGAACCAATCAATCCCCACGCCCTGGAGCCTGGTTCCTTCCTTGTACGATGAGCGCGATGCGGCTAGAACATCCACACAGGCCCGCTGTACGAGGCTGAAGGAGATGGGCCCTGTCACAGGCAGGGCCCCTGGTGCCAGCTGAGCAAGACAGGGGAGGCTTCTGCCCTCTGGGACCCTGTAACACAATGAGGACGGAGTCAAATGCTTAAAAGATGACAGCAGTACCATCACAATACGAGGCTGGGCAGAGAAACAGACACCTGGCTGTGCTACCTAGAAGGCGGTAACCATGGCAGAGGCCTTTCAACACGAAGAAACTCACCACATGGCACTTAACTTTGAAAAGTAACCTCCGATTGTCTAGGTGTCTCATCAACTAGACACTGAGCTCCCCAAGACAGTACTGAGGTTCCCCTTTTCACTGCTCAGCCTTCCTCAGGGTACAGTGGGCAGGATAGGTGCTTGGGAAATTCCCTGGAACACATGTTCCCAGACCCAAGAGGATTTTGATGGGGACTGGGCAAGTGGGCATGTTGTGGGGTGAGAGACGGAGTCCCCAAGGACAGGCAGGAAGTGGTAGCCTCCGCCCCAAGAGCTGACCCAGACCCTCTACATGCAAAGATCAGCTTTTATCACTAGATGGAGTAGCCTTGTCACCTGTGCACACGCCAGAAGCAGGGGGTCACACACATACGTATACCTTTGACTCTAGTGGCAGCAGTTTTCCAGGGAATGGAAAAATAGGATCTAGGAAACGGGGTGTGCTGGAGGTGCTATAACAAAGTAGCACAAGCTAGGCAGCACCAAGAGCAGAAACGTATTGTCTCTCGGATCTGGAACTCAAGACCAAGGTGTTCCAGGCCCTCTTGGTGCTTCGGTGCTTTCTAGCCACCCGCAGCTTGTCAACCAGCACCAAGCTCAGCAGTCACCTCACATCTTTCTTCTCTGTGTGTGTCCGTGGCTGGGTCCAAATGGCCCCCTTTATAAGGACACAGTTATACTGGATTAGGCCTTACCCTAATGCCCTCATCTTGACTTGCTTACCTGCAAAAATCCTATTTCCCAAATAAGGTCACAGCCATAGGTACTGAGGGCTGGGTCACCATCCTGGTGCTGCACAGTGCCAGGGGGCAGGGGACGAACCCTATGCCAGAGCAGGGAGATAGCCCCTCACCCTGCAGAGAAGCAGAGGGCTCCAGATCCATCCCTATGGCCCCCCAAAAAGCAAAGTCCCCCACGCCCCACACCCTGTCACCGAGACTCCTCACCAGGGGTGAGTCTGTAAGATAAGTGAGTTACCAAGAACATTCTCAAAGGAGCAGGCTTCACAGAAGAGGGGCCCACTCCAGCACCTCTCCAGAGCAGCAGGCACCCAGAGCAACACCATGTTGACTGGCTTCCTTGATTTCCCAGCTGCCTTGAGGGAGCTATGAATGTCTTGTTTCCTAGGTAGGGTAACTGAAGTTCAAGTCGCGAAGCGATTTTCCCATACAAAACAGTGTCAGGAGCCTGAGGTCACCTTCATTGCTGTGAGACACATCTCCCACTCTTACTATGCCAGGGTTGTTTGGCCTTGTGCCCCAGGTCACTGCAGGCTGGACTCTCTGCAGCCCACACACAGTGTGAGCCTCCAGCGGTCCTTCTTCACCCCAACCTTGCTCTCCCTAAATCCTCTCACCTTGCCAAGGTGTCACTACTTAGCCTCCTGACCAAGTTTCACAAGGAACTGCCCATTTATAAGATCCAGGCACAGAAAACACAGGTGTGCCACGCCTTCCTGGCCAGATGCCTGTGGACATCATCCGAGGGATACTGCCAGCTTGGAAAGCTGCGCAAGAGCACAGGAAACCAGGAAAGGGGCCACCAATGTGCCATGGCAGCTGGGTTTGGTGGCACATACCTGCAACCCAGGGCTCGGGAGGCTGAGGCAGATCTGAAATCGGAGCCCAATCTTTGCCACTTAGCAAGACCCTATATCCAAAAATTAGAGATGTGGCTCAGTGCAAAGGTATGCACATGAGAGACAGACAGAGAGAGACAGTGACAGAGACAGAGAAGGCTGGGAATCCTCCATGATTCTGGCATCTGCTTTGCAAGCACAAGGTCCCGTGCTCAATCCCCAGTACCAAAAAAAAAAAAAAATAGACTGGCACAGAAAATACACAAAGAGCCTCCCTCAGGCAGCCTTGTTCCCTAAGAAGGGGCAGAATGGTTGGAAAACAGGAAGCAGGACCCTTAAAGGATGACACATCAGAGCCACCTAGATTAGTAGACTGTGGGAGGACAAGCCGAACTGGCAGAAAAGCTGTGAGGTGCCAGGACCTTTGGACTCACGGAGCCACACAGGCAACCCTCGTCAGCAGTGGCTCTGGGAAGCCCCAGGGATCACGTGGCAGGTACATTCAGAAGCAGGGGCTTGTCCCTGACACAGCAGGTGGCAGCTCCAGGAAGGAGGACAAGTCCCAGCACAGTGTGTACCTGGCACAGTGGCCAAGGCAAACAGCAAGCCAGAGGCAAACAGTTGGCACAGGGCGCAGTGGCTTTACCAAGTGCAGAGAAGGCTCACAGGGATTAAGCTCCCTGCCGGAACTACAGATGGCTACAGTGCGCTGGCCACTGAGTCATGTGACTCTCAGCCTCATCACCCAGGCTGCTGTGGAAGACCCAACAGCTGAGATCCACCCACAGTGAGGCAGAATGCACCCTTGCTACCTGCAGGCCAACATGGGCTGCACTCAGATGGAAACCACAGAAGCCAGCTGGCCTCAAACTTGGAAAAACACTGTTAAACACGAAAACCAAGGACACAGAACTGAAGAAGGGACAGAGTAGAGATTGAAGATGATACAAAAGGATGGTGGGCCGGGCGTGGTGGCTCACGCCTATAATCCCAGCACTTGGGAGGCAGAGGCAGGAGGATTGCTGAGTTCAAGGCTTGCCTGGGTTACCTAGTGAGCTCAGGGCCAGCCTGAACTACAAAGCAAGACCCTGTCTCAAATAAATAAATAAATAAATAAATAAATAAATAAATGAATGAATGAATGAATGAATGAATGAATGAATGAATGAATGTATAAATAAATAAATAAATAAGGATGGTGGGTGCAGAGGACAAGCAGCCAATGAGGTTAGGTTGTGCTGAAACAGTAATGAAAGTAGCAGGACACTCTCTAAACCTGAAGACAGGCCAACATCTAAAGGTCAAAATGTTCACCTATATTTTTTCATTCATTTCATGGTGAAATATTATTATTATTATTATTATTATTATTGCAGTGCTAGGGATTGATCCCAGGCCTTATGCATGCTAGGCAAGTGCCATGCCCAGCCACATGGTGCAAAATTGCAAGCATCAAAGCAGAAAGTGTGGGCCAGGGATATAGCTTAGTAGCTCTGTGCCTGCCTCACAAGTGCAAGGTCCCAAGTTTGATTCCTGGTACCAGAAAAAAAACAAAGAACAGAAAACATCAGAGGACTTGCAAGAGGAAGAAAATTCAAGCTGGCATATGATTTCTGCTCTGCAAAACTCAAGAGCAGGGCCACGGTGCCATTTGTATCAGAAGAAACAAAGTGCAATAGGTAAGAGTCAGTTATTCCAGAAAGCTATATTGGTGTTACAATTTTCACACTTTTGATTGAGACACTGGTTAAGACAAAACAATTAATAAAAGGGGCTATGACAATAAAGCTCTGACAATGAACCCAAAGATCCATTAAGTTAAATAATTGTTACAATTGTGGCTGCAAACCACAAGTGAAAACAAGCCAAAATTTCTTACAGAAAAGTTAGAAATGTAAATAGTCATATCTGTAAAGTACCAGTCTACATAACAAAAAGCATTACTCTAATATTTTAGGAGTAGAGGAACAAAAAGAAAAAGATGTCTACAAGGCAAGAGGTCAAACGATGCTATTTTACTCTCAACATTAGTCATTAGCATGATAAGACCAAAGAGTATTTTCTAATATTTTTGATGTAATACAAATAGAGCTAACATTTCAATGTACTAGAGAAATGTATAAAATGAAATTTTAAAATGGTCCAGAGTAGAAAGATAAAGGAGACTACAAAAAAAAAAAAAAAACATGTGAATGGAAGAAAGGGCAAAACATACTAGTTATTAGGAAAAATTTATATACGTATTACATAGGTCATAAAATAGATGAGATAATACATGGTAAATAAACATATAAAATTGCACAGTTTTTATAAGAAAGCTACCGTAAGCATAGTGATAAAATGAGTTTAAAAGTAAAAGAAAGGACTCAAAACTCGTGAGAGATAAGACGCCAGGCTGGAGGCAGTGGTTTCAGAGCAAGTGAAAATCAAGATGAAAGACCTTAAATAAAACAGTGCAGAAGGCGTTATATGGATCAAGATGATAATCCAAAGTGAATCTCCGAAAGCCTTTATGCACCAAGTCATCATCAAAACTCAACATGGGAAATAATCAAAAATAAAAGGAAGTCATGACAGAAACAGACGCAAGAGGTCATCGTCCCTGCTGGCCTTGCCTACATCAAGTCAGTCCCAACTAACGCTAACCAGGACTCAACAGGAGATGCACTTGCTGGTAACCAGTTACCGGGGCAGCAGGACAGGACTAGTGGGAGACCCCAAGCCTCACACTCAATGTACAGACCCAAAATGGAGCCAGGATCAAGGAAGGAGAGTGAGAGGGTGGTCCCTGGACCACAGCCTCAGTGGCACCTGGAAATGCATTACAAATGAACAACCCAGGCCCAGTGAGAATCTGACTGGGGTGGGGCCAGCCCCCCCAGCACTTCTGAGACAAGTTCAAGTTTGAGACCCCAGAAGGCAACAATCAAATCCAGGGCCTCTAGAGGACCAAGGTCAAATCCTGTCCAGCTGTTCACCTTCGGCCTCTGTAGCCCTCAGACCCATCACCCATAAAAGAAGAGCATTAGGACCTCACTCTGAGCAATCATGCATGCTCTCTCCGACCCTGGAGTAAGGACCAGGGAACCTTGAGCCCCCTGCTGCCTGCTTCACGGCTCAACGCTGGCCGCACAGCGCCCACTCCTCTGTGCCTGTGCCCAGGAGGATGTGCCACCCCCAACAGCGTCTCGAGGCCACGTCAGCGCTGGTTCCTGGCCTGCTGCAGAAGGCAGTGCCATAAACCCGTCTCTGCTCCCCATGCTCTCCAGCTGGAGCCGACAACTGAGTGACTCACAGAGCTCGTCATCTGTCTCAGGGCCTCCTTTCCCATCCCCACCCACGCCGCACTCCATCCTGCCTCGAAGCCCAGCTCCTCCCTCCTCCCACCCAGGCAAGGCTGCAGAGGCCCACCGCAGCCTGGCCCTGGTCTCTGCGAAGGACACAAAGCCAGCACTATGTCTGCATTCTAGGCTGCTGTTTCCAGGTACTACCTGGGCACTGCCACCCACAGAGAGGAGGGAGCAGGGCAGGCAGAGGCCGCAGGCCATACAGCAGATTCTCTGTGGCCATGAGTGGACCAGGGTCAGGTGTGTCCTAGTTAAATCAAAATGTCCTGTGGGGCAGGAGACAATTTTCCACTCATTAAGATGGAGTTCAAATGTGGGACGTGTCAGGGCTTTCTTTGCTGCTGATTGTGTCTTCGTGGACAGGGCACATGCTTGAGCTTTGGGAAGCTACCAGTGCACAGCAGGGATCATCCAGGATAACCTCCTTATCGGACAGCCGAGACCCACAAAGCACAGAGGCGCTGAGCTGGGCCTGAGGTCACACAGCAGGAAAATGAACCCGTGAGGACTAAATCCACATTCTACAAGAAGTACCCTGCCGCCACACATCTTAGCGCCCGAGGTGCTAGAAAGAGAACAAAAGGCACAAAGAGAAATTTTCACCTGGCACCCGCCATGATCTAGATGCTGCCATAGAAGTGCTGTCTCTTTATTCCACTTCTCCTTGGTAGAAAGGATGCTTCATTCACTTCCACAAGGGCCTAGGAAGAGGCAGATGCTCAGGGGCCACCTGCCTCTGCAACCCTCCGCGGTGACTCGTTTCACTCCAAGGGCCAGCTCCGCTGTCTCTCTGCCCAGCTGCAACATGTTCAGAGCCTGTTCCCTGGGAAGATGCCCTGCAAGCTCCGTCCTCGCCTGCCCTGTTCTGTTCCAGCCTCTCTGGGTATCAGTCCACCTAGACCACCTGGTTCATCCTCAGACCTCCAGCGGTGTATGATCTGGGAGGACGGAGTAACCCCACGGCTCTGGCAACTCTATGGACACCCAAAGAAGGGCTTAGGGCAGCTGAGCCCTGCTCACACCCCAGCCACCCCCATTCCTTTTAGTTACAGGGAACACTGGGCACCTGCTAAGCACAGAACACTGAATGCAAGGACAACTTGTATAAGCGTTAGTGGTTTCTGACACCTGATACCTTGTCCCCAATGTGGTTTCCCCCCCAGCACTCGGAGACCCCACAACACCTATGGCAGTTCATACATGGGGCCTGAACAGCCCTCTGCATCTGAAGTTTCCTTGGAAACACCTTGAAGGAGGTGGGATCTCAGCAGAGACTGATTCTTCCTTGTATTCCTACCTGCTCAAACAGTGGCCCCGAGCACAGTAGGTCTGGGTGGGAGTGTTAAGCCAACACTGATGACTGAATACAGGAAGCTAGTCCATTAATGCATTTGGGCAGCTAGAGGCTTTGCTTGAAATCTGTAAGAAATTTTCCTGATAACTCATTGTGATTTGATGACTTCTTGCATCTCTGAGTCACCAAGCTTTGCAAGAGCTTTTTTTAGGAGCTTAGAACTGAATTGTTGGCTTCATGGAATGTTCCAGCAGGGTAGGTGGAGGGTCCCTACGTGGAAATGTATGTAGGCCATAAGAAGTGAAGTGAGCCTGCTCTCCAGACCCCTGATACTAGGAAGAGATTGGTGAAATGGTCTTTCTGTAAAAGAAGTGAATTAAGGGCCGGAGGGTTAGCTCAGTGGTTCCGGCGCCTGCCTCACAAGCGCAAGGTGCTGAGTTCGATCCCCAGTAACCACATATAATGCTGGGCGTGGAGACACGCCCACCAACGATCAACGCTGCATATCACAATGCCGGACGTGGTGGCTCACACCTGTCATCCCAGCACTGGGGAGGCAGAGATAGGAGGATGGCTGAGTTCGCAGCGGCTTGCCTGGGCACCATAGTGAGCTCAGGGCCAGCCTGAACTACAAAGCGAGACCCTATCTCAAAAAGCCAAAAAATAAAAAATAAAAAGTGAATTAACTGTCTGAGTTTTAGAAAAAAATCTTCAATGTGCATTAGATTTGTTTTTGTTCGGAAGATGGATTTTGTCAATTCCTTTTTAAAACAGAAATCTCTTGCCACCCCCTTCTCCTACCCTAACCTAGAATTTAAGAGTTGATGTTTGCAACCTTTCAACCAGAGTCTCTTGCTTGCTTTTTGAATAGAGTTGCCAACCTGTCTTGGACAAATCAAACCAAATGGAAAAGTGTCTTAAATGTTAATGGTATTCATCACTATCATCATCACCATCGTCATCTTTATTATAGTAGTTTCCATTTTGGTGTCCACTGCAGGGCCTGAAGCTCTCACACATGTAATCGCATATAGTCCTTGCTGCCATTTTCCAGGCTGGAAAACTAAGGCTTGGTAACACTAAGTGATTTTCCCAGGTGCCAAAGGTTGAACCCAACAACTGAGGGCAAAGCTTGTCAGCTCTGCCAAGATCCAGCCTTCTTTAAGCTGTTTCTAAAGAAACTCCAGGGTATAAATGGCTGTTTGGGCCCCATGTTTGAACTGCCATAGGTGTTGTGCGGTCTCCCACTGCTGGGAAGGGAAACCATCAGGGACGAGGTATCGGGTGTCAGAAATCGCTAGCCCTTACACAAGCTGCCCTTGCATCCGGCGTTCTGCACTTAGCAGGTGCCCGGCGTACCCTTTAACTAAAAGTGAGAGGAGAGGTGGTGGAGCTCAGGGCTCAGGCTGCTGGATGGAGGGTCCGTCCAGTGGGTACTGCAGAGTAACACCACTAATCACAGTGCTGCTACCAAATGCTGTTTCTGTGCCATTTTCCTGTTTGTTCCATGGATGGATGCTGAGAATTCCACCGCACTTGCTATATAATGTATCCTATGTACTTTCCAAAGCCTTCTCATGTTTTCTACATTCATTTCCCCTCTGGAGAGGCAGTAAGCAGAGGCCCCTCTCCCATTCCACTGTCTTCCAGATGGTGTCTCTAGAGCTGGAGAGATTTAAACCCAGCGCCACCTACTCTTCAAGGCTATACCCTGTCATCACCGCCTCCCCTGCACAGCAGGGGCCACGCATGGCGAGGCAGGGAGGAGTCGAGAAACCGAGGGGTCCAGGCTGGTACAGATCTTCCCAGACTTCATCGCCGCCCCTGGAGAGAATGACACCCACCTCCTGCCGGAGGTCCCACCTGGAACACAAAGCGAGTCTTCTAGGAGCCGGAAGATACTTGAAAGTGCTACATTTTCTTTTTAAATGTACGCGTGAGCCATGGTTCCCCATGATCGATGTGACTGAATATTAAAAAATATTTATTTCTCAACTTCTTCAAGACTTGTTTCTCCAGGAAACTAAGCTGCGTCTGTACCGCAGCTCGGGGCTGTGGACCTCTAAAGCTGGGGAGCACAGATCCCGGAGACTGGGGGTCCCCAGAGAGTCTGTGACCATCTGTTCATTCATGCTCTCTGTCTACTCATTGATTCAGAGCCCGGAAGAGGCTCAGGCCGGAGGCTGACTCAGCAGCTCTCAAGGCTTTTTCCACCTTTTTCCACCTCCTCATGAGTCACTAGCCCACCTGCCCTGTGTGGGAAAACACGAGCCTGCCAGAGTTACGCGGTGCCCAGCAGCAGGTGGCTCACCGGCAGACACTAGGACAGGCCAGCTGTGGAGCAGGGAGAAAATAAAGGTCGGCTGTCTCCAGCCACTCATTTACTCATCGGCCCTTACTGGGTAGTTGCTGCGGACAGGCAGAGCGGGGCCTCCCGGGCTTGGAGAGGCAGGTCTAGGAGGCAGAAGAATTCAGAAAGAGCTTGGCGATGAGCGCCCGGAACTCCAGTACTCTGGGAGGTGAAGGCAGAACAGTTGCCAGTTTGAGCTCAGTCAGGGGAAATTAGCCATTTCGTGAGACCCTGTCTCAAAATAAAAAATAAAGGGCCGAAGGGTTAGCTCAGTGGTTCTGGCGCCTGCCTCGCAAGCGCAAGGTCCTGAGTTTGATCCCCAGTAACCACATATAATGCTGGGTGTGGTAACTCACGCCCACCAGCCATCAATACCACATACCACAGTGCCAGTGCAGGGCATGGTGGCTCACCCCTGTAATCCCAGCACTCAGGAGGCAGAGGCAGGAGGATTGCTGAGTTTGAGGCTTGCCCGGGCTACATAGTGAGCTCAGAGCCAGCCTGAACTACAAAGCGAGACTCTGTCTCAAAAAAAATAAAAAAATAAAAATAAAAAATAAAGAACTGTGGCTGTAGCTCAGCGTGAAGGCTCTGGGTTCAATCCCTGGTACAAGAGAGAGGGAGGAAGGGAAGGACCAACTCTTCCCCTCTCCCCTGAGCCATGAGAGCGTGGCCTTTCCGAAAATAGAGTTTCTTCCAAAGGGTCCTAAAGTACCAAGGGTGAGTCCTCCTTCCTCAGAGGCCCCCAATTTGTGCTGCTGACTTCCATGGGATACAACACGAATTTCTTTCAGGAACATCCTAAAATCAAACAGACAGCCTGGTCAGGGCTTCCTGTGCGCAGAGAAAAGCCCATAGAATGACAGGGCTGGCATTCCAAAGTACTAAATTTGGGGAAGGAGGTAGGTAAACAGTGTTTCTTTTTCTTTCCTTTGTCTATATTCTTCTTTAAAAAAAAAAACTCCATTCTTTTTGTAATCTCTTATTTTATGACAAGGTCTCACTAAATCACTACCACTGACTGCCCAGACTGGACTCAAACTTGCAATCCTCCCGCCTGGGCCTCCCAGCACGAGACAGGGAGGGGTTCCCTTTGAAGACTTCAGCGCCCAGCCCTCTCCACTTTTCCTCTGCCCCTCCAGCCCCCACCCCCAACAGAGCTTGCTCTAGAACTGGCCATTCTTTGCAGACCAGAACAAAAGGCTACTTCCCGGATGGCTGGGGCAACCCAGTGTCTGTGTCTACAATCTACTAAAATAGAAAACCTTAAACAGAAATTTTTCAGCCTCTTAATTTTTTTCATTTGCAATGTAAATGGAGCCAGGCGTGGTGGTGTACACCGGTAATTACAGCTGCTTGGCACCTGTGGTTGGAAGATCATAGGTTCAATCCCAGCCCAGGCTACCTACTAACTTAGGGAGACCCTGTCTCAAACATTAAAAAAAAAAAAAAAAAAAAAAAACCTAAGGGTTGAGAATATAGCTCAGTGGAAAGGTGCTAGATGTTTTTCCCTACAATGTGGATGGACCCTGACAACACTATACTATGTAAAATAAGACAAATACAAAGAAAAATGTTACATGATCTCATCTATAGGACAGAAAAGAAAAACAAGCATAATGGAGAATGACCCAGTAGTTCCCAGGGAAGATAGAAGGAAGGGAAAGAAAATGGGAAAAAGTAGGTCAAAGAACACAAAATAACAGGTATGTAAGTGAAAGAGAGGTATGTTTCTAACATCAAATATGAGAACTAAAGTTGCAAATTTGTATTGTATTGGAGACTTTTATTTAAAAATTACATGTGAGCTGCTCTTGTCACAAAAAAACCAACTATGTAAGGTGAGAGACATGTTAATCTGCCTCACCATGGTAACCGTGGTACTGCCTGTGTGTGTTCCATATCATCACACTGTAAACCTCGAATACACACAATCGGATTTATTTCCAAAAAAACATAAATGACATACAGAACAGGCTGAGAAAAGGAATCTTCTTACAACTTTGTTTTGCAACCTTTTAAATAGGGGAACGTCCATGAGAGACCAGTGGCCTATTTTCTTCTCACTCTTTAAAATGCTGCCTCAAGGAATCGTGAAGAAAAGCAAGGTAGAGACGCCTTGCTCGGGCCTCCCTGAAAGGAGATCTGGCCAGCTCAGCAGACTACACACCCCGCCCCAGCCCGGAGCTGAAGTTGCAATTAGCCCCGGTAACAAGTCTCCAGACTTGGACCAGAGCATGGATATTGGGGGATTATCCCTGAACTGGCTGTTCTTTCCCGCGGGCGGGCTCCACACCCCTGGCCAGCCGGGCTGCTATTCAGCCCTGTCCAGCCTGCTGATGAGGAGCCCACTGAGTGCCCAGCTCTGAGCACTGTAGGGCCCATCTGACTTTCTTCCTGCCACCCTCCTCCCGACCTCCTCTGGGGAAAGAGGTCAAGGCCACGGGCGAAGACTTCCTCTCCCGCACCCCTCTGGTGCAATTGCATGAAGGTGCGTGACCTTTCTAGAAAGAAACTCGACCACGTGTATGGAGAATCTTAAAAACACGTACATTTCTCGGACTAGTGAATTCTGCTTCAGGAAACAGCCTAAGGAAAACAGTCGTGATGTGAATAAAAATGGATTCTCACAGATCTGGACCACAGTGCAATTTAAAACAGTGAAAAATGAAAATAGCTTACAGGGTCAGTGATGGGGAGAACTTAAATAATTTGCAGTGCACCCACTTGAGAATTTAATGGCGCCATCACAAAGCAACAATCCAAGAATTGTTGATGGAAGGAGGAAAAATGTATACAGGCAGCTAAGTACAGAGAGAAAAGACTGCTATGAAATACAAATATATCCAAATATGAATGGCAATTGTCTCTGAGATGGAAGAGTTCCTTTCTTTCTTTGGGGATTTTTCTTGTGCTAAAACAAACATAAAGTCTACTATTCTGAAATGCAGAGTGCTGGGGTATTATGCACAGTCATATCATGCTGCCACTCTTATCACTACACATCTTCAGAATTTTTCATCTTCCCAAGCTGAAACTCTACACCTATCACCTAACAGTTCATGCCCTTCTCACCCTAAGCTCTGTCGTTCTGTTTTCTGTTCCTCTAAATTCTCCTACTCTCAGAGCCTCAGAGAAGTAGAATGAGACGTATACTGTCTTTTCTGTGACAGGCCTAGTTCACTGAGCAACACATCTTCAAAATTCACCTGTGTTGTAGCATGTGTCCAAACTTCCTTCTTTTTGAAGGCTGAATGCTGTTCCATCCTATGTAGGAGCCAGGTTTCGTCACCCTGTCCGTCAGTGGACATTTGCACTGTTTCCACCTCTTACTTCCTGCAAATAGCGCAGCTGTGACTGTGACATACAAACATCTGTCTGATCCCTACTTTCATTTTGGGGGTTATGAACTGCCACGGCCATAGTTTTCCACAGCCAAGTGCAAGGTTCCAATTCTTCTGTATTCTTGCCAACATTTGTCATTTTCTGGACAGTTGTGATAGCCATGCTAATGGGTAGGCATTTTTTGACTTTTACATATTGTCAGCGTTTCCTCCAAGAAGCTTGGGAATGTTTATGTTCTGAAAAGTTAAAAGTGACATTCTGTCTTAGAGCTGCACTTGGCATTGGTTGGTTGAATGCTACCCACCTTGCCCTCAGCGCTGCTGAGGTATGTCCTGCCCCAGGCAAGGGGCATGACCCAGTAGGACCCCACAGAGCTGCTGGGAGGCCAGGGCCTCCTTTCCATGAGCCTGCTCCTTCTGAGGCCCTGCACTCTATTCAGAATGGTGTCTGCAGTTTCCCCAACAAGTTTTGTCCTCCTACCTCAGGGCCTTTGCACTAGCACTTCCCACTGCTCACTGTGCTCTTCTGTCCAATTTCCACCAAGCTAACTTCTTCTCCGGTCCAGTATTTCCTTTGCTATTTCCATCATCATAAAGAAACATCCACCATCGTTTCCCACTGCTGCCTTCCTAGATGTAAGCACAAGCCGCTCATCACACCCAGGCGCAGGCGCAGTCGCCGTCCAAGTTGCCGCTGCATTCCCAGCACCTGGGGCCTCAGGCAGGGTCTGGAAGGAGCTCAGGAAATCTGAGCAGCCCGGGCAATGCATGGGAAAGGCCCATGTACCCTATAAAGTACTGCATAAATATGAGAGTATCCTAAAGAGCCAGACAAGTAATTCAAAGAAAAGAGGGGAAAACATGGGGGAAGAAATAATTGGTTGAGAGTAAATCAACTCAAGAAGTGATTCATGGGATAAACCTATGTGTTAAATACGTGTGGCCGAGCACTTACTGTGCTCCACCATTGTGGGCCTGGACACGTCCCCAGCACTGCGGATCTCTGCAGCCAGGCACCAGGACACCCTCCCAGGGACCTGGCAGAGAACCCTGGCTGCACAGGGCTCTCCCGACCTGCATCTGGGCTCCTTGCTGTGGCACTGCCTGCTAGGGTCCCTCCAAAGGCACACCTGGGAGTCACGGAGGGCCCAGTGCTCCAGGCCAGGACAGCACCACCAGCACTATCTTTAGAAGTTCTGCAAGCTGAAAACTCCATTTACACCCGAGCTGGAGCCTCCCCACTGGCACCAGTGTGGGAAGCGTGTGGCTCCCCCTCCTGCCCTGGTGCACCAAAGCTTGCTCTGGGTCTGAGGAGCCTGGCAGTTCCACCTCTAGTGCCTAAGAGCTGCTGTGCCCAAAGCTGTATGGCCAGGGCCTGGGAAGCACCAGCAGGGGGAAGGAGCCACTCTGTGCCCTCGCTACACCACTGACACTCTGCCCAGATGGTCACCAGGCACCAGAGCCACAGGTGGCAACAGCTCCAGTGCCCCTGAGGTATGGCTCAGTCACCCCCTCGGGCTGCAGACCAGAGTGAGAACAGAGACAAGGGACAGATGCCCGATGAAGGCCTGGGCAGAGGCACCACAGACCCACTCCGAGAGGACCTGTGCCCCAGGCAGGGAGCAACCCATCTCACCATCCCCTTTGCCATCTCTGGCACCTGTACCTCACCAGTCCTTTCCAGGAAGGGTCACAAGTATGAAGCCTGGTGAGTCTGACCAGGGTGGTGCCAGAGGGCAGTTGGGAGCGGGCAGGAGAGAGCTCTGGCACTCCTGCCTGCCCTGAGCATTTCCTTTGCCCCTTGCACTTTCTGGGCTTAGACTCCGAGATTTGCAAACAACCTCTGGCTTCTGCCTGGACACCCACATCTAGATGGCACTGGACAAAAGCCCAGAGAAATGCTCTGTATCGTGCAGCCCCCACACCCCCCACCACACGCCCCCTCCTGCCACCCATCACCCTGTGGCAGAGGTTACACTGCGCAGGCTCCTACTCTGGCTCCCAGCCGAGAAACAAGGACGACCTAGAGGAGCTTAAGGGCTCTGGAGCTGCCCCTGAGAACTCGCGAAGCACGAGGCTACTATTTGTTTCCCCAATCCAAAAAAGGGATGGCGCTCCCATGCCCACAGGAGCCAGCCTGTTATGGTAAGCGAGGGGTGCGTGGCTCTGCCCAATCCACAAACGTGCATCTTAAATCTTCTTTACTCTCTAGAAGAAAGGCTGCATCCCAGACTTTCACCCCAATCTCCTACTTTATAAATGTAGGTAATTCATACCCAAAACTCATGAACCGTGAACCCGTGTGGGCAACACCAAACATGCTCTCGGACCCAATCTGCTCCCTCAGGAAAGAGGCAGGTGAAAACACTGGGGACACTCGAAGGGGGTCCCCATGCTTGTGCTGCCCACAGGGAGGTCTTCCTGGGCTGCTGCCCAAGCACAGTGAGCCAGCTAAGGCTCTGCAAGCAGGGCTCCTCCCGCTCAGGGAGGGAACCAGCCAGAAAGGAGCTCCTAGGCTTTGCACTGCCACTCCCTGGGGTTCAGCGCCTCCTTCGCCCTCTTCCTGCCTCTCTCCCTGCCCTTCTCTTTCTCCCACCCAGGCTGACCCTTCTCCCTCCCAGCACCCACACAGCGCTCCCCGCTGCTCTCTAAGCCGCCTGGCAATATCCAGGTGGCTGGCAGAGCCCTCCTGGGCAGGGCCCCTCCAGAGATGGAGACCATGCTCCACCAGCCAGAAAAGCCTCGAGCACAGAAGCAGCTACTCTGGAACTGAGAACCCGGAACTTGAGGGGCGCACAGGACTAAGGAGACCGGTGTGACATACCCAGGGGGCTGGAGGCCCTCTGCCTCTCGGAAAAGCTCCGTAGGAAAGAAGACATGGCCCCGCTTCCTCAGCCGCAACTGCTTCCCTCTCTTGGCCTTCCCTGGCCTCCGCCGTCTCCCACACCTGCTACTCCACCTGCCTGCCGCGCCCTCTCTGACACCCGCCCGCAGCCCCCGCAGAAAAGCTCCCTCTAACTTGTGCCCTCTGTGACGCCTCCTTCCCTGTGTACCTTGTTCCTTTGCCCTGTTTTCTTATGTATCCTGTGCAAGTTTTCTCTTCCTGGCCCTTTGCTGGTCTCTGCTGATTTCCCAGGGCCTGGGATGGGAGGCCACGTGGTGGGTCCTCAGCAAATGTTGGCAGCACAAACAACTCCAAAGCAGGAGCCAGGCATGGTGGCACAACCCTGTGATCCCAGCACTCCGGAGGGCTGGGCAGGGGGAAGTCAAGTTCAAGGCCAACCTGGCAACTTAGTGAGACACTGTGTTGAGATAAAAGTAAAAACAAGGGCTGGAGATGTAGCTCAGTGTGAAGCTCCTAGGTTCAATCTAGAGACAGAGACAAGGGTAAGGAGGGAGGAAAGAAGAGAGACAGGTAGACAGAGAGAGAGAGAGACAGAGAGACAGAGAGAGAAGTCTGTTAAAGAGGTTCCTGAGCCTTGTGCAGAGAAGCAGACAGATCTAGGTCGCCCTTCCTCCCCCCCCCC
>PVIC010024766.1:0-25800 GCA_004025085.1 Thryonomys swinderianus
AACCAAAGAATCTTCATTTTATAAGTCACCCCATCTGACGTTTAAAATGTGAACAAACTCTGTACTTTGTAAAAACATCCTGTGCAAATGTGATATATATAATCTGTAAAAACAACTTGTGACAACTTGCTAATTGTGCTAATTGTGTAAGGTTCCCTGAAAAACTTTAAGCAAACTGATAAGATCCCTGGTCATGCTGGCTGGCAAGTAACAGCAATCTCCTGATAGCCTGAGGGGTCACTCCCCCAGAACTGTTCCCACCAAAGATTTCCTTTGTTAGCCCTCCCACAAGATAACTCTGCATTTCGTTTTCCTCCTCTACCAATGCCCCCCCCATAAGTATGACAGATCAAACTGTCAGCCAATCACTAGAAGGTTTAGGTCCCCCTCCTGTGTGTAAAAATGCCCTTAAAAGGGGCCAGTTCCAATTCTTCTGGGTCTCCGATCCAGTATTGGTAGACCCAATGCGTGCTGTGCTAACAAGAGTGCCCTTGTTCATTACATGCATGTGCTAGTCTTCTTGGGAGAGCATGATCATCAAGGCATTACACTATCACATGGTCCTGCATTTCCATTATGGAGTATATATCCAAAAGGAATGAATATATCATACCAAAAAGATTCTGCACAACTCAGCTTACTGCAGCACAATTCACAACGGCTAAAACAGGGAATCAAACAGATGCCTTTTGATAGATGAATAGCTAGAGAAAATGTAATGGATGGGTAGATGGAGAGAGGGTGCGAGGAAGGAGGAAAGAAAGGAAGGAAGGAAGGTTGATTATTCAGCCATAAAAAGTAAATCCTGTCATCTGCAGCAAAATGGATGGAAATGGAGGTCATTATGTTAAGTAAAATAAGCCAGACACACAAAGACAAATACCACATTCTTCAAACTCATTTGTGGAGCCCAGTAAGTCAACCTGTAGAAGAACTAAGTAAAAAGTAGTTATGAAAGACTGGAAAGGAAGTGGGAAAGGAAGACAGAAAGTTCATTAAGAAACTCCAAGACAGAGAGTGAAGAATTATTTTGGATTCTGCTTAAGCACAGTAGAGTTATCTATAGGTTAAAAAAAGCTGTATTTCAAAATTGTTCAAAATGAAGAAAATGAAATTCCAAAACAATGATTAAAGAGAAATGCTTACTACTGATTCAATTATTATATGTGGTATGTTATGTACTAAGCTATGATGTGCCCCTTAAAGTTATACAAATTGTGTCTCAATTTTTTTAATTAAATTCATTATTGGTACATTTTATATACAGCTCACAATCACATTCAACATTGAGGGATTTGTACCAGTATATGACACGAGTAAATTCTCATTTTTACCCATATTCCTACCCACTGTACAACCCCCCTACCCCCTATGTACATATGCTTTCTTTTACTTTTTAAATCCTATTTATTCTTTCCCCTCATTACTTTCCCCTACCACTTTCCCTTTGAATATTTCCTATTTCACAAAATCTGTCATACATTCTAGAACTCATTTACATCTACAGGTTCTCATACCAGAGAGGGGATACAGTATTTACATATTTGTGACCTATGAAAAAGCCATGCCTTACCTTGACTTTTTCAGATGTCCGTTTTCCACCAAAGCCTCCAGAGCCAACAACAAACACAGAATACTGATTATAGCATATAAGTTCCTTCCCAGAATAAGAATAGACTAAAAAGTAAAGAAAAACAAATAAAGTTATAAACAAAACATAACTAAGATATGGTCAACAATTTCTTTAGAAGTTTTACAAACAAAATCCAGTTCCTACAAAACTTCTACACCAATGACCATGTCTGGATCACAAAGTACTCACTTGAATATATTCACCACCAGACTTTGAAAGGCAGACAGAAGCAAGTCCTTTCTATACTAGGAAAATAGCAGTTTTGGCACTTCTTTTAAACCTCCACAAAATGCCATTCATAATTCAATTCAAACAATTCCAAAAGAAAATGCAAATAAACATTCAAACTTCCAGACATTCTGTCAAAATATTCAGGAGCAAGAAATGTAAAACAATAAAGTAAAACTAAAGGTATGAGCCACATGGGGGCAGGGTCTTGGCTGTGTTGTTCACCATTGTATTGTCAAAAATTAGAGTAGTGTCTTGGTACAAAATCGGAACATAATCATTAAATTAACTAATAAAGCAGTAAATAAATTATATGGGTGAGCAAGTTAGCAAAATAAAAAATGACTAAGATAACTGATCTTCTACATTAAGGAAGGTATGTCTACCTACTAATTTAATGTCTACCTACTTCTTAAAACCTTGGAATATGATTATGAATTACACACCAAAGACAAAAACTAACTATAACAAAAAAAGGAAAAGTGATAACGATCTGAATTTAAAATAGTATTTTTACCTTTATTACGTATGCTTTAGGAAAACTTATTTCATGTTAGCTGTATTTACAAATTCTAACATGCCGTAACCCATCACCAACATCTAGTTATATAATGGGATCAATTAAGTAACAATAGTAAAGATTAAGCAAGGGTGCTGTATGACCCTTGGTTTGTGGTATGTTACATTTACCAAGATGACTAAGAGATAATTGCCAAAATTTTAGCAAAATGTCAACCAACATCTGGAAAAAGAAGTATAAAAAACCTAAAAATAAAAGAGAAGAAGATAAAGAAAATGGAAAAGAGAGAGCATACATGTGAATATCAAAACATATTTTTCAATATGTCTATTAAGCAAAAATAAAGCCATGTTCCAAAACAGTATATCGAGTATGGATAGTTCCTGACTTTCAATGGTTCAACTCACAACTTCTCAACTTTACAATGATGTGAACCCTGAACCTGAGGACTCACTGGAAATTATCATAACCCTGGGTTAGCAATTCTCAGTGTGACAATTTCTTGAGCCGCTGAAGCACTTAGTCAGTCATGTGATCATGAAGGTAAACAGCCAATGCTGTACACTGTTCCATGTTATAAAGCTATGCTGTTTAGTATTAAATACGTTAAATGCTTTTTGGTCATATTTAACAATACTGGTCATTAAGCCCAGGGACCACTGGGCTGCACCTCCATCCCTTTCTGAACTTTTTTCTGAGATAGGTCTTGGCTCAGGTTGACCTTAACCCTGTGATCCTTTTGCTTCAGCCTCTGGAGTAGCTGAGATTTAATTTACAATAAGTTATCAGGACCCCCATGTGAAGTCAAGAAGCATCCTTTGTCTTTAGTATGTAAAAATTATATGGTATATATTCGAGACAACAAGCAATATTAAATTTTCCCCCATTCTTTACTTCCAGACTTTTCTTCTTAAACTTTAAAATAAAATTGAAGCAATGTATCTTTTGCTTTTGCTTAATTACCAGTATTTCAATATTTATTAAACTACTATAATCATTTTTTCCACTGCAGATAAAATGTGGTTATGGTATTTTATACCACATTATGAGTTCAACATGTTTAAATGTGTAACTCTAGAAACTTAACTACCATTTAGAAGAACAAGTCTGTGGGGAAACATGTTCCAAGTTTCAAACAGCTAACACAGAAAAGAGTATCAACAACAAAATCTATCAACTGAAGACTAATATTTCTTCTGCAACAATAATTCCCATCTATAATTTTTACACAAGCTATATTTCTCACCTTCATGCTTTGGTAATGCTGTTTTAAACACACTGAAATACTCCACCCTCCCTAAACTACTTTGTTCTCTTCTTTCTTATTTTTCTTAAAGAGCTTATAAAATTTTTAAATGTTTATCCTGCCTTCTTACATAATGGAAAAGAAACAGAAACATATTAGTCAACTTCTGTAGTGAAATATTATGTTACAAAATAACTACATTCATATCTTAGGAAACATACATGCACACATTGCAAATTATGTACTGCAAACATACAATAAAAATAAATTTTAAAAAATATTACATTACATACAAAACCTATCAATCTAGTAATATTATAGGAAATGTAAATGTTACCATCCAAAATAATTACTGAGCCAGATCCTTTATCTAGGATGTCAGCAATAACTGTTTCAGATTTTAATTCTCCTGAAATGAAAAATAAAATGAATTATTATTTAAATAAATTATTAAGACATGAAAGAATGTAAGTTTCCAATATAAAAATAAAGTTTGAAAAAATTTTCCTGAACTCACTAGAAAGCATTCACCATGAATTAATAACTCAGAATACCTGAATTTCTCATTTGAAACATTAATATTTCTGAAAAATGAGTTTTGAATATAATTTTCAATGTCAATGATCCTTCTTGATCTCTTTTATCACTTGTCACCCAAGAAATATTTGTTGAACGCCAATATCAATGACCCCCCCCCCATACCTTCTTAAATCTCTACTGGTTTCAAAGACAAGTTGTTTCTATTTCCTCTGTTCTTTTACGGACTGTCACCACATTAAACAGTAATATCCTGATAGGTTAACATTATCAAGGGTGGACTCATTGTCTTTGCTTTGCTTGTGCTCTCTGTATGACTGAAAGGCACTAACCCTGCAGCTGCCAAGCCACAGACTTAAGGGTCAGCCCCAACTCTTAAGGAAAAATAAGTGCAAGGCTGGAATAGGCAAAAAGCAAGGTCATGTTAAAGTGTCTGAATTTCATCCTGAAGCCTGTGCAGAGATATCTAGAGCTTTATGTGGGGAAGGAGCAAATACATTTGCATTTCAGAAATGACATTCTGGCTGTGGTGAGGAGAGAGGACCTGAGCGGAATAGAACAGACAGGACACTTAGAAACTGATAAAACATGCAGAAGGAGAGCAGTCCACGTGGAGGAAGACAGAGAAAACACCAGACATATCTAAGGGGAGAATCAAGGGACTCCGTGACTATCTGGACAGAAGAGAGGCCCTGTGTCACAAAGACAAGCCAGTGACACTTTCTGAAATCCAAGTCAGGCCGCTCACCTCTTTCCTTTCAGACCTCACCACCCTTCTGAATACCTTCAGGACATCTGACCTATTTTCAGTTCCCCAACAGTCAAACCTTTGTACCCTGTGTTTCACTTGCTTAAAACATTTTTAGTATTTTCTCTATATGGTTAAATCCTAATTCAACCCTCAGAACTCACCTTAGAGTTTACTTCCACCAAGAAGTTTTCTCCACCTCTAAATTCAACTCCAGGTTGGAGACCTTTTGTTTGCACCATTGTGCACTCACATTTCTATAAAGTATCACACAATGCTTATCATTGTCCACTGTCTCTTACATCAGTGCTGCTTAAGCAAGGGTATTATCATCCCTTACTGCCAACCCTCAGCAGAACATTTGGCACATAGTGGGTACTTAATAAATAAGCAATTCCAGACAAATTGTTGTCATAATTTACTTTTCTGTAGTTTCTAATTCTTCTATAAGTACACATAATTCTAAAACTTTGTAAAAGTCTAGCCTTGTGCAGTGAATTCACTCTGCTGGGTCTCATGGGATTATGAGAGTCATAGTTCTTCTCTAGGATACTGTTTAGACCTTTCTGGAATGCAGATTTTGTGTTCATGAAGTATGAAAACCTAAAGTTGTAAATGAATGCCAAAATGTATGATAATGTGAAATAGGAAGAAAATATTCAAGAGGAAAAGGAAAAAGGTAGGTAGGGGAAAGTAAAGAAGGGAATGAAAAAACTTGAAATAAAAAAGAAAAAAGGAACCAAAACTTATGTATATAGCAGGTAGAGGTGGTAGGGAGGGCACGGGAATGGGAAAAAAATGAGAATCCAGATGTGTCACATACAGGTACAAATTTTCAGTGTTGAATATGGTCATAATCTACATTTAAAATGTACTAATAAAATCAATTTTTTTAAAAGAAAATGTTTAAAAAAGACTTGTTATCTAAAAATTGTCACCTAGATAAGCACATAAGAGAAAAAGGTTAGATCTTATGCTAACAAAGCCACAGCTTGATGAGATTCTACTTTGAAAATCTGGCACAAATTTTTATTTGCATAATACTTAATTATTCAAAAACATTTTTATATCTACTAGTCTTTAATGGTCACATAGCCCTAAAGCAAATCAAAGTCGGTAACATTATCAGTTTCCTGTGTCCTCTAGTCTTTCCTAGATGAAATAATGTATTATTTTGCAGTAGTAAGTTATCTTGTCAAAGAAGTGAATCTCATAAAGATCATATAGCAACATAATAAGCTCAGAGTAAAGAATAGATCCTGAATAGATTATGTTCTGATTCATGAAGAAAACCATAGTGCTGTCACTAGGTTTCTTTCACTCCCTGAAACACTGGTTTCTACAGATGAGGGCAAGTCTGCCTACAATAGTCCCACTGTAAATCACAGAAGAGCCTGGAAGATGGTGACATCAGTCTGCTGATGCTCAAGAACCTATCTCATCAAGTGGTATGATTTTCAGATAGCTTATAGCTAGTAGTAATACCTTTGGTTTTCCGCAATTTAAAAACGAGTACCTCAAAATCTGTATATTATTTGTGAGAGAATACATTTTACTTTGAAAATGCACAGGTGGTATTTAAAATAGTTCATGAGAAACATAGCTTGAGGCTCAGGAAGTGAAAGACATTAACAACTGTGCCATTTAATCAGTTTGGAGTGTATGTCTAATTTCTTCATAATTTAAAATCCCTGAGGCAGAATCTAAAATATTTCAGCGTCACATAAAACAATGGATACCACATGGACCTGTCATGCTGGCTGGCTGTGAAACATGAGGGCCTCACTTGCCACTACCACCACCACCATAGGCATATGCATGTGTGCATGTGCGTGCATGCGTGCACATGCACGTACACACACACACACACACATATGCACCCCTCCTGGACTGGGTCCAGAATCCACATGACATGACTCAGACCTAAAACATCCTAAAGCCACATGCTCAGAGATGGGCCCAGCCAGAGGGGCTGACCACTGGGGGCCAGTCCCCAGCTCCTGCCTCTCTCTGCTTCCTGGCTGCCTCGGGCCAAGCAGCTATCCTCTACAGTGCCTTCCACCATGGCTTCTGCCTTGGCACCAGCCAGCTTTGGACTGAACTTCCTGGAAACTCTGACCCAAGATAAACTTCTCATCCTCCAAATCGTCCAGTCAAATATTTTTCTTGGGAAGGAAAGTAACTAAGGCCATATTTTACTAAAAAAAAAAAAAAAAGATAATATAATAATTCAGGTCATTTAATATGCAACCAAGTTAGAAAAATACCTAATGTCGAATACTATGCCTTGCAAATGGTGAGCACTCAGTAGACATATTGTTAATGTACAGTCACCACAAACTGAGCCTTGTCTCAGAGAAAACAAGCTGTGTGAAGTTTATGCTACATACAAAAATAAAGCAATATATAATACTCAAAAACTTTAGCTAAATATAAAGGCTCAAGAAAAAAATAGGACTGAGCCAGGGATTTAGGTCAGTGGTTCCAGCGCCTGCCTAGTAAGTGCAGGGTTCCTGGCTTGGTCCCTGGTAACCACATAACACAATACCAGGCATGGTGACTCACACCCACCAGCAATCAGTACCACACGCCAGAGCCAGGCATGGTAGCTCGTAAGTGTAATCCCAGCACTCAGGTGGCAGAGGCAGGAGGACTGCTGAGTTTGAGGCTTACCTGGACTACATAATGAGCTCAGGACCAGCCTGAACTACAAAGTGAGACCCTGTCTCAAAATGAAAAAGAAAAAATAGGACTCTAGCTACTTGTGGACTTCTGCAAACACCCTCTTTTTTACCACCTTAAGTGGCCCACATATAACATTTTGACATCGGAGGGAAAAACAAGTGCTGTGTATCAAACTGAAGCAAGACTGAGAAACAATGAGGACCATCCAAAAGACCTTCTCCAAAGAAAGGGGAAAATTACAAGAAATTTGATATCTTTTAATACTGTTCACATGATGAAAATAAGTGTCAAGATAAATACCCTAGAAAGACAATGAAAAACTATAATCATAGGAACCGCAAGTGTTAGCATGATCACTATGTCTAAAACACAACACACACACACACACACACACACACACACACATCCAGTGAAAACAACCCGGGATATTACAGAGTCACTGCTCACCTGCTCTGGGAAGTGGTTTATATATCTGCAAGTACTGCTCTCCATGAAGAATCTGTGTGAGGACAAGAAAAGTGTGTTAGGACCCTTTCTCATCCCCTGTCTGCCTGTGGACAGTGCTCATCACCAGCAACTTTTACTGTTCCCACGCTCACGCTGCTACTCCTCCCACATCATCTACCTCCACTTGGCTTTGACTTCTTAATCCTGTCATCCTGACATAATCAGTTCCCCAAATAAAAGCAGCCAGAATTTCTGGGAAGAAACACTCTTGTTCTTCCTTGGCATGCATGAGTACTTGTTGACCAGTAGTTACAGACTATTTACCAATAAAAGACCATAATGTAGGCTGAGCTCCAAGTGCTTACAACAGTGCCCAAAACATAACTGTCAAATGAAAGTGAACACATGAGCCGATGCCAGTGAGGTGAGCTCATGTCAGATATACCAAGCAGAAATGCCTCAATGGAAGACAAAGGTAAGCCTTAGAGTCAGGTTCAAAATGAAAGCACTAGCAGGATCAACACTGTGCACATTATTATTATTTATGAAGAGTAAATGCTGAGGCTATAGGGTAACTTCATTGTAGTTTAATCACTTCTTCCATGAATTAAAGCAAGAAAGTAAAAGAGTGACCCTCATAATCACATGCTTGTACTCCAAATAAGGGGGACAGCCTTCCTGTCTTCCTCAGAATTCACAAGGAAAACAACGGAGTGAGGAAAGGGATGAGGAAATAAATGAAGGACTGCTAGGCTCAATATGTCGCACAGCTTGGATACTCAAGGTAGACAAGAGGGAATTCAAGTCCTAAGACTGCTATCATTCCTGGTCACAAAGTATGAACAAAGTATTGACGTCTTCCACTCTGAAGGGCAACTGAAATATTTGTCTTAATATTTCACATTTACATTATCCAAACAGAACAGTGTGCCACAAATGACATGGAATAATAACTAAACTACCAAACTGTTCAGCATATAATTTTGGTCTTCCTTCTAAATTTGTAAAATGTTTTAAGAAATTAAGTTCCTGAACCCAGCATAGTGGCGCACTCCTGTAATCCCAGTGCTTGGGAGGCTGAGGTAGGAGGACTGACACAAGTTCAAAGCCAGCCTGGGCTACATAGTGAAAACCTATCTCACAAACTAAAAAGGCTGGGGATTTAGCTCAGTGGTGCTGTGCCTGCCTAGGTCATGAATTCAATCCCTGATTACCCCACCACCACCAAAAGAAAGTTCCCATCCTTTAAAGAAGGAAAGCAATTAACAATGAGCAAACTGGTGCCATCAACCAAAAACAGAAATCTGCTTATGGCTTTATAACTCAATAATTTCTGAGCTCAACCTGAACCTTACTTCAAGGACTAAAATATACCCTATCTCCAAACCTTTCTCAAAGTGCTCTCTTCTTCCTTCTTGAAACATTTACTCACTGGCTTCTCAAGTGCCACACTCTTAGTACATCCCTCGTACCTGTGGGCCATGCTCTTAAAGTCGCTGGATGTTTTGCACCACTTTACCCCTGAACACTACAAGGCCTTTGAGCTTGGGTCTCTCCTCTAACCGCACACACATAGGGAGACATTCATCTGCTCTCACATCTTCAAACATCCTTTAAATGCTAAGGATCCCGTTTAGACCTTTCTCCCAACTGTACACTAATATTCAACTGCCCTTCCTATATCTCCACTGAACTATGTAACAGGCATCTCAACCTCACTCAAACCAACTCCTTAAAATAAGTTTATGTGTATATGACCATGCTTAGGAATATGTCATGCGTGACTGCTGTACATGGACATATGTTACATCACTATATATATTGTGTCTTATACGTACACACACACACACACACTGCCATATAGTTTCCATTGTTCTGTCTCCCTTCTCCTTCCCCTCACATCTGACACTTCTGCTTGGATCATGACACAGCCTGACTAGTCTCCCTTCTTCTGTGTGTGGTTCTCACACAGCTCTTCTCCAGACTCAGCATGGCTGAAGCTGTCAGCGATTCCAGCCGAGCTCACAGGGATCACAGAGCTGTCCTCCTCTCCCACCTTGAAGGAGAACCATGCTCACATGAGCTGTCCTGACCTCCACGTTCCAAACTCCAGTTAACAGGTGCTCTGCCTGCCCTGGATTCACTTCCCTCTGGATAATCACTACTTTGCTTCTTCACCAGGATCATGAAACAAGCTTAGGTATCACATCTACCTTATAAAGAAACTGAAGCTAAAGAAGTTATCATACGTGGTCACACGGCAAATAAACAACAGAGAGTAACACTGTGCTGAGGTCTGGGTAACGTCCATGATTATTCCTTCCTTTTCACTGGCATTTTAAACTAACTCTCCTGTTTCATTCTTAAAATCAAAACTCAAGGGCCGGAGGGTTAGCTCAGTGGTTCCAGCGCCTGCCTTGCAAGCGCAAGGACCTGAGTTCAATCCCTGGTTACCACATATAACGCTGGGCGTGGTGGCTCACGCCTGTAATCCCAGCACTCGGGAGGCAGAGACAGGAGAATTGCTGAGTTCGCGGCAGCTTGCCTGGGCACCATAGTGAGCTCAGGGCCAGCCTGAACTACAAAGCGAGACCCTGTCTCCAAAAAGCAAAAAAAAAAATAAAAATAAAAATAAAAACTCAAAGGATCTGCTCACTCTTTATTCCTGAGTCCACCACTGTACAATATTTTATAGTTTGAACATATGTGTACACACACACATACAAGACATGACATTTACCAGCAACCTTTGAAGAAAGGGACAACAAGTACAATACACTTCTTAGCAGGCATACCCTCGCCATGTTGATTGAAAGTCCAGGCACTTCGGATAACCCTCCACTGGTCAAACATTTCTGAGCTGCGACAACTCCAAACGTAGGCAAACAGGAGAAATCAGAGCTTCCCTCATAGAGAAACTTCAGGTCTCTTGGATTGTTCACTGACGCTCCCACTCCAAGGGCATACATAATAGTGTCCAGTTCCGTGTAAGTAAAAGAGTATGGCGGAAGTTTATAGCCAATAGCACTAGCCTACGGGACAATTGCAAAGAAAAAAGTTAAGTTTTTCAACAATAACAAATGCTAGTGAGGCTGTGACAAAAGGAACCCTCCCGCACTGTTGTTGGGAGTGTGAGTCAGCACAGCCATTATGAATATCATTGCAGAGATTCCTCGAGGATCTGAAATCAGAAATTCCACACAACCCAGTAGCCCCCCTGGTAGTTACTTCTCCAGACACCATAAGTCATCACACTACAGCAGTACATGCACACAAATATTTATAGCAGCACAACTGCTGCAATAGCTAAATACTAGAAATAGCATGTATATCCAACAACAGAGGACTGGATTTAGGTATCTTTATATAACGAAATACTGTGCCACTATAAAGAATGACACAAATTTGAAACATTTGCAGGAAAATAGATGCGTCTAGAAATTATAATTGAATTAAATAAATCAGACACAAAAGTTTAAATACTGTAAGGTACCTTTCATTTGAGTGAGGCAAACTACAAAGGGAATAACAAAGGATGGATAGAAGAGGACAGGAGATGGATCTCTTGCATAGGGCAGCAATCCAAGGGAAAAAGCACAGGAAGTGAGGAGGAGAGGGGAAATGACTAGAATAAAGATATGCCATATACAGGAATATAATATCCTCAATTAATGTAAACATCCTATGCCACAACATGAGCTAAGATTAATAATAGCACTACGACTTGAGGTTCCATTCGACCCTGCTATCCCCCTGCTAAAATATACCCAAAGGAATTTAAAATATCACATTGGAAAGACAGGTGTACATCCTTGTTCCTAGCAGCTCAGTTCGTGATAGCCCAATCTTGGAAACAACCCAA
Source organism: Thryonomys swinderianus (assembly GCA_004025085.1). Classification (NCBI taxonomy): domain Eukaryota; kingdom Metazoa; phylum Chordata; class Mammalia; order Rodentia; family Thryonomyidae; genus Thryonomys; species Thryonomys swinderianus. Next base: position 11,907 of record PVIC010024766.1, read on the forward strand.
ATGCCCATCAACTGGAGACTGGATAAAGAACATGTGGGGTTTTCTTTAATGGAGTATTTACTCTGCCATAAAGAATGACAAGATCCATTCTTTTATGTGCAAATGGATACACCTGGAGAACACAATAATAAGTGAAATAAATAGACTATAGATATGAAAATTCCAGATCTTTTCTTTGATATGAGCACCTGTAAATGTAAATAAGTTCTAGAATGTATGATAGTTTATGTAAAATAGGCAATTCCCAAAGGGAATTTGGTGTGGGAACGTAATGAGGGGAAGGAATAAATATGATTTTGAAAGAAAATTAAAGAGCATGTATATAAGGGGTACGTGGGTAGGAATGTGGGTAAAAATGAGAATTAACTTGTGTCACATACTGGTGCAAATTCTCCAATGCTGTGCATGATTGTGAGCTGTATATACAATGTACCAATAAAGAATTCAATTTTTAAAAAAATATTAATAATAGCAACAAAAATGAAAAATGGAATACAGGAATTAGGGAGCATTCCTCCAAAGGAAAAGGGATTTAAAAAAAGAAAGAAAGAAAAAGAAAGAAAGAAAGAAAGAAAGAAAGAAAGAAAGAAAGAAAGAAAGAAAGAAAGAAAGAAAGAAAGAAAGAAAGAAAGAAAGAAAGAAAGAAAAAGAAAGCAAGCAAGCAAGAAAGCAAGCAAGCAAGCAGGAAGGAGATTTAGCTCAGTGGTTCCAGAGCCTGCCTTGCAAGCACAAGACCCTGAGTTCGATCCTGGTAACCACATACAATGCTGGGCGTGGTGACTCACACCCACCAGCAATCAATACCACGTACCACAATGCTGGGCATGGTGGCTCACGCCTGTAATCTCAGCATTTGGGAGGCAGAGGCAGGAGGATTGCTGAGTTCCAGGCTTGCCTGGGCTACATAGTGAGCTGAGGGCCAGCCTGAACTACAAAGCGAGACCCTGTCTTAAAAAAAAAAAGCAAGCAAGCAGTGGTGATAGGTACATGTACCTATTCTCCAAGATGACTGTAAACAGCATTAACTGCAAATATCCATTAATAGAAAATTAAAAATTAAAATTAATTGGCCAAACATTTAGCTCAGTTGTTCCGGCACCTGCCTCGCAAGCAGAGGGTCCTGAGTTTGATCCCTGGTAACGCCCACCAGCAATCAACACCACATATCACAGTGCCAGGCATGGTGGTTCACGCCTGTAATCCCAGCACTCAGGAGGCAGAGACAAGAGGATTGCCGAGTTCAAGGCTTGCCTGGGCTACATAGTGAGCTCAGGCCCAGCCTGAACTACAAAGCCAGAACCTGTCTCAAAAAAAAAAAAAATTAAAATTGATTTTCTTCATTGGTACTTTTATCAAATCTTTGAAATTTCAACTTTTCAAAACTATTAGCTATTTATATACCTAGACTTGCTTTCAAAAAGATATTAGTAGAAAGTCAGTGAATTTGATGGATATAGTCCCTTTGTATTTGATTTTTAACAGAAGTCAAATAATATGTAAAAAAGGTTCTCATTTATGGATAAGTACATTTATTGCTTTTTACTAACAGATGTCTTATTTTCAATTTTCCTATCTGATAGCAGAAATTCTTAATTTCACAAATAATGGTTATATTAAGGAAAAAATGAAAATTAGGTTGTGTCATAAACCAGTACAAATTCTCAATGTTGTGATCATAACATGTAGATAAAATGTAACAATAAAATCAATTTTTAAAAAATAATGGTTACAAATTTTAAAATGAACTTATTATAATAGGGGTAGTGAATTGCTTTATACAATCAACTGTATAAAATTCACTGTAAATAAGTAAAACATTATTTAATGCTTAAAAATTAGACTACCTCAAAATAGTTTGACCTAAAGTGAGTTTAACCTGATACTCCTTCTCAGGAATATGCTGTCTAACTGAATGCTGAATTTTCCAATTTCAGGATGATAGGCATAGCTGTAGCTATCAGATTAAGGGAGAAAAACCCTAACCAAGACCATGCACCACAGAGCCAGGGACATCCCCCACACCTGACCCCCACCTTAGATAAGATAATGCCCAATTTTTCAATCACTTTTATCCTAAAGCAGGACTCAGAAAATAAGGGATAGCCAGGTGTGGTGACTTACACCTGTAATCCCAGCACTCAGGAGGCAGAGGCAGGAGGATTGCTGAGTTTGAGGCTTGCCTGGGCTACATAGTGAGCTCAGGGCCAGCCTGAACTACAAAGTGAGACCCTGTCTCAAAAAAAAAAAAAAAAAGGAAAGAAGGGATAAAACCTATGAAGGATTTTAAAAATTTTAATAGGTGGTTAGAAAAAGAAAAACAGAGCTCCAGGTATACAGCTCAGTGATGGAGCACACAGCAAGACTCTTGAAACTTAACTGAAACTTTCAAAATTGTTTACATTTCAACAAAGTTTTCTGTTTGGCAGATTAAGGGAGAAAAACCCTAACCAAGACCATGCACCACAGAGCAAGTGACATCCCCCACACCTGACCCCCACTGATTTCCACAAAATCAGACCTTCTAATGGTCAATTTATGGGCACAACGGAAACTACATATGGAAAGAGACACACAGGCAGGGAGATACCCAGACCAGATAACAGTTTCACACAAGTCCTAATTCCTTCTCCCTTCTACCCAGTGCCTCCCTAAGTTACCTTACAAACAGCAACATGGGGGGAAGGTAGCTAAAGCACCACACAAGCAACTAACTCAATTTATCACAACCCTAAAGAAACTTCCAAATCATAAAATGAGAAGAATCCTGCAAAGCTCAGACACACCTCTAGCACCTGTTTCCTATCACCCAGAAAAGCCAAAAGAAGCTGATCAAGTGAGCTTCCTTTCTCCTATCCAACCCACACTAGCACTGTGGTGGCGAATCTTATGATACACATGTTATTTGTCTTTTAAGACACAAGATGTTAAAGTATGAGCTGGTTTTCCTAAACTAAAACCTCTGTGTTCAGGTTTAACTGCCAGGTTGGTGCTCTGCAATCAATGTGGGGGTTGGGCTGCAGTCTGGGTGCTCATCTCTAAGAGTTTCACCATCACTGCACTAAGAAGAGCTGTGAAAACGGATCTCAACTGCGCTGATCTCTTCAGAATCCTCTTTCAGCAGAAAGAAAAACACAGTGCAGTCCACAGAAATCTAAGAAAAAAGTGGGGGGGGGGACTGAAGAAAAACAAGAGTACTGACTGCTGGACAATCACTCCTGTCTACCTCCTTATGTGGTTCAACTGTTGTGTTTTGGAGTTTACCTTATTTTAAGGACTGTCTGTCAGAAGTGGTCTTAATCTAAGGTCAGTCACAAATGATGTTAGAATAATTCTCTATTTTACATTATCTGTGCCTTTTTCTCTCCATTATTAGAAAATGAAAGACAGTGACTCCATCCAAAAGAAAAGAGAGAGGAGGGCTGGGGACACAGCTCAGTGGAGCCTTGCCTACTTGGCAAGTGCAAGGCCCTGAGTTCTATCTCCAGTACCAAAAAAAAAGGAAAGAGAGAGAGAGGGAGGGAGATAAACAGAAATGAGAAAGAAGAGAAGGAAGGAAAAACAATCTCCAGGGAAGACAAAAGCAATAGCCTTTTTGTCTCACTTACAAATCCTGGTGAGGCTGCAGAAGCTGCATGACTGGTAGGATTTGCTGAAATTTCTTCTTCTGAATCTAATTTATGTAAAACTTCAATTAAATGACCAGTTGATTCTAAAATTAAAGAAAATAAGAAAAAAAGTTTGCTTACAACATGACTAAAAACTACAGTCTGCTAGGTAACAATGGTACAGTACTCCATCATCACTCATATACTGAATGTACGATGGCAGCCTTTTGTTTAAAAAGCTCTCAAATGGAAAATAACTAGATGTTTTTGATGGAAAACAACTTGCTATCCAATGCAGTCCTCCCAGATTCTAGGGATCACTAAGCTTTGCAGAATATTGGGCTATTTTGTCACTGTAAAGTTGGGTGCTTGTTCACAGATATGGAAGAATGACAAAATTACCTCTGTCCCAGGTCTCTACACAAAGTGAAAGGTCTAAAAAGATTATTAAAAATTCTTCTAGAGACACAAAGAAAAAAATCAGCATCATAAACAGGGCCTCCCAAAGGCTCTGGTGTTAAAAGGTTCTAAGGAAACTTGCCCAGGCATCTGTGGGTGCCATAATGTTCTGCAGGCTCTCAGGCCTCTGACCTAATTCTGGACACAGCACTTTCTTCTGAGCCCATACAGCAAGCACTCGATGAACTACAGGTTGAGGTGACCAGTAACCTGCATTCCTGGTGACTCCAGTGGAAACCATTAACCTTCCCCTGCCTCCCCACTCAGGCCTCTGCCTCGAGGGAAGGCTCCTGACTAAAAGGAAGCTAGACACAGCTCAGAGCACTGCACACTAAGGACACAAGCCAAATGGGCTCTCTGCGCAAACACCGACTAGCTCAGCTCTTTAGTGATGTAGGTCTCCAAAATAAAACACTAGACAGAAGGTCTAGAGAGTCAGCTCTTATAAAAAAGTGAGGTTTCTTTCTGTTGTTTTTGTTTTTTTATTGTACTTTAGTCATCAATTAGGGATTTAGGTACTAACTAATTTGAATACTTTTGAAGCAAAAATACTTAAGGCAGAAATCTCAAGTTTTAAAATTTTCCCCTTTTCTCTTTCAGTTTCATTGATAACTGTTAATCATTACATAAATGTAGAATACAAGAATGCTACGATATATGACCTAAAATTTAGTCATTTTTCTATATAGTCTATCAAACTTTGAATATAAAATCACTAAGAGGAAAAACGTTTGCTTTAAAATGACACTAACATGTCATCTCAGAAAAGTTTTTAAAATTTATTTACCAAATGTGCCAGTGAATTATACTAGGAAAAAAATAGTGTAAATTTTGTTTGGTCCCTAGTCCTATGGGCATATCACAGGCAATTAAGTAATTAGCCACAGGCGTTCGTTCACTCACCTTCCTGAGCTCAGCACTACACAGCACTGAGCAAAGAAGAGCTCCAGACAACTGAGGCAGCACTTGGGGTGGGAAGCTCCCAGCATAGCCAGCCCAAGTCTGCACTCGCTGGACACAGGGAAAGACTCACCTATGAGGTGCAACCTCTGCCCAAACAGACTTACCAGGCAGTTAAAAAACCATTTGTTCATGGCTACAAATAGATGTCCAAGTCAAAATTAGCTATCAGAAAGATCGCAATAGCCCACAGGACCTGAGGCTTCCCCTTTTCTAAAAAGCCTAACATTATGCACAGGTGACAAAAGGGGGAAGGCTGTGGCAGAAAAACATGGAAGCAAGAGCAAAACCAAAGCACAAAAGTGAAGCCACATCTACTCACTGGAGAGAAAAAAGTGCAGCTTAAATAGTGTTAAACAGACCACCAAAGAAACAGAGGAAAAACTGGGAAGGAATGTGTGGCTAGATCAAAAAGGACTTTAAAACAACCATCAACTGAGGAGTGGGTACCATCAGCACAAGTGTCCATCCCTCAGACACAACATAAACAAAACAAAACAAAGCAAAAATCAAGATTATTTAAAAAGAAACCTGTCAAATGTCTTAAGAATGAAAAGCTCTACTATCTAGTAGAGCAAAACCATGCCACAGATGATTCATGTGTCTCAGTCACCAGTTACGGCAGAGCACCCATCCCAGAGATCCTCTGGTTCTTTAACCAGGAGGTTATATGATTCTTCACCTTGGATGGTCTGAGGCTTGCTGGCATTATTGAAGTCGCAGATATTCTTCCAGTTAGCCTTCACTGCCTCAGGAGTTACTGACTGGTTCCTTTGTCTGACGATACTTCCCAGGGTCCGCTCCCAGCGTACTAGTCATAGAAACAAAACCAAAAAGCTGAGCATAGTTTGAGGGAAAAAGAAAGCAAAAGACATAAAGAGCCCCTTAAAATTGTAACGTCAAGAAAAAGGAAATTTCAAAAAACGTAGTTTCACTTCTAAGGAATTTTACTATAGCCTAAAAATCATTTTTCAAAAAAAAACTTAAAAATATGTGATGCTGAAGGTGAAAGCTCCTATGATGCCAGGTACCACAAAGGAAAAAAATACTTTACATCAAAAAAATTCATTTTATAATAATCAATAATCATAACAAAAGACTGACCTCATGACCACAGATCACACAAGTAAAGACAGTCCTTGTTTTTAAAATGTAGATGAACAGAACAGAACTGTGTGGCATAGCAAACTTAGGTGTAGTGGTGGTAACATGTCAAAAATTCCAGTTAATACATCAGATAGCTACAAATAATTCTCCCTTATCCTTCCTTTCCTATTCTTCTATTTCTATAGAATGTCAGGCTGCACAAATTCAATACTGCTAAATCAGAATTTTTAGCACTGTTCTCATTTAAAATCCAGAAGAGTAATCTCTGTTAACTTTATTTAAATAAGATAGTCAGACTTTGGTGATCACTAAATTTAAAATTTGTCTTGGTGGGCTGGAGGGTTAGCTCAGTGGTTCCGGCGCCGGCCTCGCAAACACAAGGACCTGAGTTCGATCCCCAGTGACCACATATAATGCTGGGTGTGGAGACACGCCCACCAACAATCAACACCGCATACCACAGTGCCGGACGTGGTGGCTCACGCCTGTCATTCCAGCACTCAGGAGGCAGAGACAGGAGGATTGCTGAATTCGCGGCGGCTTTCCTGGGCACCATAGTGAGCTCAGGGCCAGCCTGAACTACAAAGCGAGACCCTGTCTCCAAAAATAAAAAAAAATTAAAAAATTAAAAAAATAAAAAAAAAATTTGTCTTGGTGAGTGACAGAAACACCTGCTTTTAGATCTTTCCTACTGATAAATTGCCAGGTATAGCTTTGATTACACAACACTTATCTCGTGAGGCAAACTCAGTGCCAGGAGCTAAATCCCCCTCCAAAAATATTGTATTTATTTATGTCTTCCTTTCTTAAATAGGTATAAGATGATCAAATGCTCAAGACATACAAACCACTAACAACCTGCAAACAGCCATTACTGCTAAAGATACTGATACTTTACAATATATGTTGCAACAATGCCCTCCAGTGATAGCAAATTTTTTAAATAACTCAAATAAGGGATTAATTTTAGTATCAGCAATCAGCCAATCCAAAACAACTTGAGCACTGGGATTCTCAGAATTTTAAAAATGCTCTATCAAATGTGGGGTTCACAAAGTCTGAGAAATGAGACAGAACAATGAAGTCAAATGAATTACAGGGTGGGGGTGAGGCATAGCTGATCAGGTACAATTTCTGTCCCAGAAAGTTATCCAATGTGATTTTTCACTTCTCCAGATGTCTCATGCCACAATCTAAAATAAACTCTTCTTTTCACAGTCTTCCTTACACTCAATTCTCGGTGAAAGAGCAAGAACAAGCATATGGGATGTCACAGATATTGATGAATAAACATCAGCATAGAGAGACTATGCTGTCTGAAAAAAAATAGTTCTGCCTAAGACAGAACAAGTCTCGAAGGAGGACCATCTATAAGAAGCACAGAGAGGTTCTTCAAAGGGTCTCTGGCCTACAGAAGTACTGTTGTTTCAAGAATGCTGACGACTGAAATGCATGCACTAGATCAGGCATTTCACAAAATTTTTATTATCAGCTCTGGATAAGCAGGTTTAAAGATATGGAAATAAAACATGACAACCAAACACTGAGAAACTTACATTTTCCAATCCAGCCTGCTCCAACCTAGAAAAAAGAGAAATAAATCATTGCATCATCTCATATAAAATCACTAACAAAATTGTTTTAAAAGGCCTTACTAGAAGTATTAGAACACTACATGAAAATGAATAAAAGTAATGTATGGTTCTACAAATGCCCTTCCGCCCCATGACTTTGTAGCATTTGTGCTATCAGCAGAAACCTAAAAAAGCACAGTGTAGTAGAAATAGATGCACATGGTAAAAACAGTGACTTTGAACTCAGAGACCAAGACACCAGCTCTTCTTCTGAAACTCTGACAAACCATTTAACCTCCCTAGATCAAGGTTTTCTCCAAAGTAAGGGTAACAATACATAGTTCATGGATTACCATGAAGTTTAAATAATATAAATAGTACACAATTATAGGCTCAAAACAAATGTCCTTGTAGAAAGAACTAGTGAATTTTTAAAAAAATAAAATCAAGTAAGATATCTGACTTAATGAACTGCACAAACACATTTTAGTAAAGCACCTTTATACAGACATTAAGGAAGGATAAGTTTTCATTTCTACAATTGTTAGAGGTAACTCAGTAAAGTCATAAGGATAAAAATGTCTGATGTAAAGAAAATCTTGTCATCATCATGTCTTCCAACAACTCTGCACATCCAAACTCATCGCGGGAATCCCACACGCACATGACACAGAAGTTAATTATTTGAGAAGAGATACTGGGCACAGAGCATGGCATGGGCTTCCACAACTTCGGCCTCTGCGTGACTGCACCCACACTGGCTAAGGATCCTGTCTGCCTTGATGTTATCATAAAGAAATCAGCAGTTTAGATAACAGGCCAATTTACCAAATTTCACAAGAGAAGTTAAGAAGCTACAGATTTTCTCAAGTGACAAAAACAACCACTCAGCTGAACCAGAGCCTGGACCTACTAGAACTAGGCAAGCAGAGTGGCAATTCACATCTTTCTAAGGTGCAAGTCAGGGTATCCTCACCTCTCTCTGAATTTTATCAACTGTGTATGCTAATAGTCCTCACTTAAAATGCTCACAATATAGTAAGAAGTACCAATGTAACACTTTATCTGCAGTTATGATCCTAATACATATGATGGGGTGTGCATGTGAAATGCACATCAAAAAATTGGTATAAAATTCACATCTAAGAAAGACTAGAAGGAAATACATAAAAACAGTAATAGCAGCCCTCTTTAAACAGTGATAATGTAGGTCATTTTTTATTTTGTCTTCTGATAAATATGAAATTTTCACAAGTAGGATTTTTATGTTCATAGTAATAAATGTATAAAAATAATTTTTAGTTCTTTAGGTAAGAGTCTCATGTGTCAAGTTTTAAACTTGAGATGGTGGGGCCAGAGGGTTAGCTCAGTGGTTCCGGCGCCTGACTCGCAAGCGCAAGGACCTGAGTTCAATCCCCCGTAACCACATATAATGCTGGGCGTGGAGACACGCCCACCAACAATCAACACCGCATACCACAATGCAGGATGTGGTGGCTCACACCTGTAATCCCAACACTCGGGAGGCAGAGACAGAAGGATTGCTGAGTTCGCAGTGGCTTGCCTGGGCACCATAGTGAGCTCAGGGCCAGCCTGAACTACAACATGAGACCCTGTCTCAAAAAGCAAAAAAAAAAAAAACTTGAGATGGTTCCATCCTAAATTTTCTTATTCTTTAAAATGACACTACAGAAGTTTTTTTTTTACCTCTTAATTTCTACAACTCAAATTCAGTGGGTCTGATTTGAAAGGTAGAAGCACATATCTCTGCTTAGATATATGGTGCCTGCTTTTATATTCTTTTAATTTATTCATTAGCTTTATATTAAAATGTAGCAAGCTAATGATACATTATTCATTTAAACTAAATGAGTCCTTCTGCTTCCATGGGACGTTTCAGATGCTATAGGATTCTGTATACATCAGGCTCATTCTGACTATTAAGCAGTGACAGTGAACCTTTTAGAGCTTGAATGGTAACAAACAGCAGCACATGTGCCTGGGTTCCCACCACTGCCAGAGTATAAAAAAGTAAGGATATGCTAATATACAACATCTCAGGCTAGAAAATACATCAGACTCAAATAAATACATATATTTGTACATGTATATGTATATATGTACAGCTGGGGATGGAGCTCAGTGAAACCTGCACCTACCTAGAAAACACAAAGTCCTAAGTTTGATCCCTGGTACTGCCAAAAAAAAAAAAAAATCGTATGTGGATGTATGTGTGTGTGTGCATGAGCGTGCACTTAAAAAGAACTTTTCCCATAGAGTAAACAGTGGATCGCACTGGATGGTGGGATTGTATGCAGTTTCTATTTTCACAATAAATATTTAAAGATTTATAATATGAAAGAGTAGAAAAGTTTACTACTGAAGTTAAAATGCTAAGCTGTGTTTGTCTCTCTGACCCAGACTAAACTTCTGCGATCCTGATACTGAACACTTCAGAGAGGCTACAACATACTCAGCCCCATACAATCTGTAGCTGTCACAGCAAAGCCAAGAAAGGGACACTAATGTACACAGGCACTTAGCAAGCCAGAGCTACAGGAGAACTCAGAATGGACTCGCTGACACTACACCTTACGCTCTTCTTTCCCCATCATCACTCAGCTTCGATTAATGAGCCTTTTTATATTGGCCTACACACAAAAAAATCAGCTATATTTTAATTTGGCAAGAATATTAGAAGTGGAGAACTAAGGAAAAATACTTCTGCTTTATACCTTTATAAAGCTGCTGTTAATTTCTCAAAAAGGTCACTAAGCTACACTTGTTCCTTAGTAATAACACATACATAATATTTAAAAATATACAAGTGATGTTGACTGGTACAGATTCTTACAAATGTAAGCATTTGGAAAATACCAATTAGAAAAACATTTTTAATATTTGATTAAACAAATATTGTTTACAAGAAAGCAAGGATACTTCAGAATACCTCAAACAAGCCACCATTCTCCTTACAACTCTCATGGCAAAGCCAAAGGACAAGGGGTGCCACATACTCTGGCTTCAGGGCTTGAATGACATCTGATAAAGAAAAGCAAAACAAAAATAAGAATATGTACATGCTTCCTCAATCATTTTATTTTCTAAAAATGGTTTACTTATACTGGTTATTGAAATATTTTTTAAATAAGAAAGGAATTACAAACATATAAGTTGTCTAATATCCAGGTTTTCAGAAGTTTCTACATTACAACTGAGACACACCCAAAGCACCCTCAAACTTCTAACATCATAGGCACAAGGTTCACCTTCCACAACAGATAACGTATGACTCACAACAAGTAAGAGTTACAGCCACCTAGCCAGACTAGTGTGCAAGGTGTTCATGAGAAGCTATTCATAAGGGACCACTCACTTCCAGGGCTGTTCATCTCCAAGCCATTTAATGAGACTGGAAAACTACAAAACATCTGTGACAACTGCAAGGGCAGACAAGGCTGTGGGGCACCTAACCATCCAGAATAAGTAACAGTCTGAGAAATGCTTTGCCACAGCATACCTTCCATGACTGGTGAGCAGAAAAGAACGGCACTCCATGAATCTTAGTGCTGCGCTGCTGTGGAACCTGCACACACAATTCACCTGCCCTGGCTTGGGTTCTCATCAGTAAGATGGCAATCAAAACGCTTTTCCCCAGCTATTTCATCAAGTTGTTCCAAGGCTCAAATGAGATAAGATGTACAGTATATTGTAACAGCTAACATACCCTATACTATTCCATAACCTTAGCTAAGGAGTCAAATAAGTGCAAATGTTTGTGACAGGATGGAATGCTTAAAGTCACAGAGATTTACAGTCACATGGTTAAAAAGCAGTTCCATATCTTCCCTGAGCAGCTTAAGAGTTCTCATGCACATGAGCAACCCAATACCACACAATCTCCACTCTCCACCATCACAGGAGGAAAACTGAGGAAGCTTCTAACCAGCTCAAATCATACCACATGACACTCAGTCTTTATATGTGTTATCTCAACACATAATTGTTCTCTGCAGAACCAATCTACCAATCTGCAGAACTCCATGTTAAAGAGTAATTAAGGCTGGGGATTTAGCTCAAGTGGTACTGCACCAACCTTGGATGTGTAAAAAATAATTATATGCCTGGATTTAGATATGCAAGTTGACCAATTTTATATTGAGTGCAAAATATATATATTTATAAAATCCAACTGAGAACCCATTACTATAAATAAGAAAAACAAAAGCCACATTGGAAAAATACTTCTGCTTTATACCTTATTTCACATATTATCACTAATTTTATAGGCAAATATTCTTGCTTTCCAGCTCTTTCTCAAACTGGTGGGTCAGACAGCATCTATTACACTCAATTTTACAAACAAAAAACTAAGGCTCAGGAGGACAAATAAAATGTCTGGGAAGTCATATAGCTTATAAGATATATGAAATCAAAATCAAACTGTGGCTTATTTACTCAACCCAGTGTTTCTTCCATATAGTACATAACACAATTATCTAGCTTCATTTTGAGCCAGAACTCTGACAGATACTTTGTTCTGCTACCAGAAATGAGACTGCTTTAAGCCTTTCTGAGATAGAGGAAAAGGTCCTTGGACAAAAAGAAACAGAACAATACTGCAGGGAAAGCAGGACTGCCCTGAAACAGATCCATGTAGCAGTACTGAGAAAACACCTAAGAGGTAGGCCAGTATCAAGGTGAGGTCCCTAGCCTCAAGTCTCTACCCTGAAACTCATCTCTCAAGGATATCAAAACAGATCAAGTTGCTTATGCCTCCTGGTTACCAGCATTAGCAAAGACAAATTCTCTCTGAAGAAAACACTGACAATTTTAAAAACAGAATAAACACAGAATAAAATCAAGTATGATTCATGACTAAAAATCACCAAGCACCCATGAAGGAACAATGCCATGTATGAAACTCAAAAGAAACAACAAATTTACACTATCACGAAATAGGAGACATTGTGATTTAAAATACATTATATAAAAAAATTCAGAAAAAATTCCAAATTCTAAAATGAGTATTAGTTCAAATGTGAAAAGTAAATAGTATCATAAATATTTGCACTCTACAAAGTGGCTAATTCCAGTCATAAATTTTGTATCATCTTACAAAAGCTTCTTTTGAAGTATTATAGAAATTTTTTTCCAGAAATATGTAAAATCCAATAGTCAAGTATTCTATGTATAACTAAATAAATGCATAACTAACTAAATAAGCATAGGCTCTCAATCACACATCGCAAGTTTTAAATTTAATGTTTTCAAGAAATTGGGGGCTAGAGATTTAGCTCAGTGGTTCCGGCACCTGCCTAGCAACCAGGTCCTGAATTTGATCCCAGTAATCACATACAACAATACTGGGCATGATGACTCGTGCTCACCAGCAATCAGTACCACATTCCACAGTGCTGGACATGGTGGTTCATGCCTGTAATCCCACCACTCAGAAGACAGAGACAGGAGGATTGCTGAGGTCAAGGTTTGCCTGGGTTACATAGTGAGCTCAGGGTCAGCCTGAACTACAAAGCGAGACCCTGTCTCAAAGAAAAAAAAGAATTGGAAGACTCCTACTATCAATTTAAGACTTCCTGTAAAACTTCAGTGACCAAAGCATCATTACACTGTTGAAGGACAGACATGAACATCACTAGGACAGAATGGAGAATCCAGAACAGCCACACATAGGTCAGTTTTGCACAAAAGGGTAAAGGCAACTCAAATCAAGAAAGAGAAATAGCCTGCAGAACACCTGAAACAGTTTTTTCAACAAAAAAGTGGGGTTTTTGAAAAGATGAACTGTTTATATTAAAGAATAGTTTGAAACATAACAAAATGCCTATATCCTAAATATAATACACCAACTCTAAAAACATATCTTTTAAGAAAAGTAGATAATGGGCCAGACATTTAGCTCAGTGGTTCCAGTGCCTGCTTCGCAAGCACAAAGTCCTGAGTTCAATCCCAGGTAACCACATACAATGCTGGGCGTTGTGGCTCATACCCACCAGCAATCAATACCACATACCACAGTGCCGGGCATAGTGGCTCATGCCTGTAATCCCAGCACTTGGGAGGCAGAGACAGGAAGATTGCTGAGTTCAAGGCTTGCATGTGCTACATAGTGAGCTCAGGACCAGCTTGAACTACAAAGCGAGACCCTGTCCCAAAAAAAAAAAAAAA
>PVIC010024767.1:0-25783 GCA_004025085.1 Thryonomys swinderianus
ACTCACGCCCACCAACAATCAACACCGCATACCACAATGCTGGGCGTGGTGGCTCACGCCTGTAATCCCAGCACTCGGGAGGCAGAGACAAGAGGATTGCTGAGTTCGCGGCGGCTTGCCTGGGCACCATAGTGAGCTCAGGGCCAGCCTGAACTACAAAGCGAGACCCTGTCTCCAAAAAAAAAAAAAAAAAAAAAAAAAAAAAAAAAAAAAAAAAAAAAAAAAAAAAAAAAAAGCAAAAAAAAAAAATATGAGAATTTTAAAAAATTTGAATCTGTACATTATATATACACATAGTGATCACACACAATATTGAGCATTTGTACCAGCATATGACACAATTTAATTCTTATTTTTCCCATTCTCTTACCTACCTTATAACCCTACAACTCCCTGCTCCAAATTACAATCATTAACTTAAATGTTAAAAGATTAAAATAGTCATATCAATTATATGATTGAATAATTATCAAAGATATTTGAGTGGCAGGAGAAGATATTATCTCAATAAAACTTCCTTTCTGAAAAAAATTACTTTTCATCTTCCGTCCTTTCTGAATGTACTCTTTACCATGTGTAATGCTCTGTATTGAATCAGGAATAGGACTTCTGGATATTTGGAGGAAGAATATGATTTTACATTGTGTTCAAGCATTATTTGAAATAAATATGATATGATCATTATACAGATTAGAGAAGTAGATTTGTATGGTGAATGTATTGAGTTTAAATTCATATTTAAATTGGTTTAGATTTCTTGAATGTTCATTATGTTCAAATGTCAGTGTCAAGTATTTAATATGAATAATATTTCTTCTTTACAATATGAGATAATATTATGTCAGAGCAAGGAAACATGGGTTTGAAGATTCAGAGTCTTGACCAAGTCACACAAATGTGGTAAAAGCAAGAATTAGGTCTTAGCAATTTTGTATTTTTCAAATATTTTTCTTTGTAGAAGAACCAAGCACAATATTAGGAAATTTGGATACAGCAGTGAAAAACACATAAAATCCTGCTTTTGTGGGGGTTACTTCCTAATGGTGAAAGAGGTCTTAAACACAAATACAGAAATAAAACCTTAAAGTAAAAATCTTCTAATGGCTATGAAGGAAATAGGAAAATGTGAGACTAGCTACATGGTTGGGGCAGATAAATTACAAAAGGTAAGTGGAGAAAAAAATTATGGTGATATTTAGCCTGAGTACCAAAGAAGGAGCAGGAGAATTTTTTTTTATTTTGAATCTTTATTGGTACATTATAAATACCCATTGTGATCACACACAATATTGAGAATTTATACCAGCATATGACACAACTTAAGTCTCATTTTTCCCATTCCCCCACCCACCCTATAACCACCCTCCCCTATATACATAAGTTTTGTTTCCTTTTTTTATTACTGTCATATTTTTCTTCCCCTTGTTACTTACTTTTACATCCCATTTCCCTTTGAATATTTTCTATTTCACAATATCTACCATATATTCTATAGTTCTTGTACATGTTCAGTTTCTCATACCAGAGAAAAATATGAAATTTACAGATCTGTGACCTATTTTTTCACTTATGAGTATGCCCTGTTGGTACATCCATTGGAATATAAGTAACTCAAACCTATCATTCTTTATGGCAGAGTAATACTCCATTTATAGGGGGAAAAAACCATCTTCTTTATCCAATCTCCAGTTGATGGGCATTTAGGTTGTTTCCAAGATTTAGCTATCACAAACTGAGCTGATATGAACACAGATGCACATATTTCTCTGTGATATGAATCTTAATTCTTTCATTCTTTCATGTACACACCCTAGCAGGGCAACAGCAGGGTCAAATGGGACCTCTTTTAGAAATCTCCACACTGATCTCCATAATGTTTGTACCAGTCTACATTCCCACCAATAGTGGAGAAGGGTTCCTTTCTCCCCACAGCCCCTCCAGCATTTGTTTCTGGTTAATTTCAAGACAGCAGCCATTTTTTGTGGAGTGAGATGGAACCTCAGTGTTGTTTTGGAGCAGGAGCATTTTATGAAAATAGGGAATATCAGGTGAATATAATTTTGAGAAGACAGTATAAATAAAGTAAAGAGTGGAGTCCATGAGACTATAAGTTAGCAGAAGGTAAAACACATAAAGCCTGGAAGTTTCAGCAAGTAGTTTAGATTTTTTTTTTTTTTTTTTTTTTTTTTTTTTTTGCTTTTTGGAGACAGGGTCTCGCTTTGTAGTTCAGGCTGGCCCTGAGCTCACTATGGTGCCCAGGCAAGCCGCCACGAACTCAGCAATCCTCCTGTCTCTGCCTCCTGAGTGCTGGGATTACAGGCATGAGCCACCACGCCCAGCATTATATGTGGTAACCGGGGATTGAACTCAGGTCCTTACGCTTGCGAGGCAGGCGCCAGAACCACTGAGCTAACCCTCCGGCCCCAGTAGTTTAGATTTTAGTCTAAGAAAAATTTGAAAACATTGAAAGTCTTTAAGAATGAGAGTCATATGATCTCATTTACATGTAAAAACATCAGTTTGTTTATTTCAGAAGATTAGAGTGTGAGAGAGATAAAGATACAATAGCCAAGACCAATAAAATGTTATTACAGTAATTGATGCAAGAGACGTCTGGTAAAGGTAGTGCTGGTGCCGATGAAAAGTGGACAGGTTCAGTATGGATACTCTAAAACTCACTGACCAATGTGGAAGAGCGGTGAAAGGGACAGATCAAAATGACATGTCGACTTATTGTTCTTCCCAAATGGTAGAATGGTAGTTCTTTTCATTGAGATAGGAAACATCGAGCAAGGGACAATTTAGGGAGTAAGAAATTAATAATTTTGTTCCAGTAATATTTGATTATAAATTGTCTGTTCGTTTCAAACTGAAGAGGTCAGGTAGAAATTTGTATACGTCTATGTAGTTCAGAGATAAGTTTCAGGGATAAGTAGTTCAGGGATAAGTTTTGGATTCAGAAGTTATCACGTTATATATGTTACTAAGTTTATGCATAAGCAAGTTTGCTTAAAATACATGGGAAGTTCAAAGCAAGAGAAGAAGGAAATGAAGTTTCTGCTATTCAACATCAAGGTACAAGAGTGTTTTAAAACAGAACACATAGGGCCGGAGATTTGGCTCAGTGGTTCCGGTGCCTGGCTCGCAAGCGCAATGGTCCTGAGTTCGATCCCTGGTGACCACATACAATGCTGGGCATGGTGACTCACGCCCGCCAGCAATCAACACCATATACCACAGTGCCGGGCTTCGTGGCTCACGCCTGTCATCCCAGCACTCAGGAGGCAGAGGCAGGAAGATTGCTGAGTTTGAGGCTTGCCTGAGCTACATAGTGAGCTCGGGGCCAGCCTGAACTACAAAGCGAGACCCTGTATCCCCCCCTCAAAAAAAAAGGAAACAAAAAACCCAGGACACATAATGACTAGAAAAGATGACTCTAAACATTAACTACTAAAATAAAAATGTTTGGCAAATTAACTCTTCTCTTTTGGAATAACCCTTCTTTATTCATCTTAGTGACAACAAAGTCTTCCAGGTCTTTCTTCATTAAACAAAGAAGTGACTGCCTTTAGTTAGAAAAACTAAGTTTTTTTTTTTCCTCGTTATGGCAAAAATAAGAACACGAAAATATGTATAGTAGTACAGGCAAGCTTCAGATTTGGTTGTGAAAAGATGACACAGTTGTCTTGAAATGGACTAATGATTCCGGTGCAGCTTGTATGATACAGTAAGCTAAAGGCGACGTGCAGTTCGAGAGAATCACAATGTGATTAAGCAGTAGCATTCTAGGAAGTAGAGTGAGACCCATAAACAAATGAGTTTATCTAAATTCCAGGTCAGCAGAAATCCACAGAGGTGGGGATATTCTGTGTTGTCGGACATCTTCTAGAAACTACAGAATATTTTTAACTTCACATTTAGTTCTCTTCTTAAAATAGACTATGTAGTAAATATAGAAGACATAGATAGAACTCTGGCCTACAGTAGACTACAACAGATGAAAATTGAGACACTAAAGACTCATAATGATATGATATGAGAGGGCAATTTTTTGATGGGGGAGATTATTTCAATTTTATAGAGGGGACGATTCAGCCAACAATCCTCAGTGAAAATGTCCATCCTGTATTGAACAACTAAGTTTGTAATGATACCAGTCAAATCTCGTGCCCCACAGATATTGGTACACCACTTAATATATAAGTAGAGACACCAGGGAGAACTCAACATGCAAGACAATAACTGAAGGATTTCACTCACCAAAAGGAAGACAGTAGTATTTATTGTGCAACACCCTCAAGACAGGCAAATTCCTACTGACACCTGATATAAGAAGTTATACTTTCACTACATACTTTTACTACAAAGAAAGACTCTATTTTCTCCTCACAGTAGGAGCAGATGTAATTGTGAGGCTGGCCAGATACCATATAGTGCACACATATAAGCACATAGGACAGTTAAGTGGATGTACAGAGTGGAGAAAGTTTTCCCTAAAAGAGGAAGATCTGGGATCAAGTAACACTTTAGAAGCCAACTTCCATAAAGAAAATATTCTAGGCTCAGGATTCCAAATACATATTACAAAGAAGAGAATGGTAGCAGGTTGCTAGGTGACTGTTTCCCCAACAATTACTAAAATAAAAGGTGCTCCAGCATTTGAATATATGCTGAAGGGATGTATCAAGCAAAGAATTAGGAACTGAAGGAACAAAGAAAGAAAAATTGGTGGAGGAAAATCCTAGGGAAAACTACCAAGGTTGAAGTTAAAAATATAGGTAGGAGTGATTATAAATTTTATAATGTGATTCTAGATTTTTCTATACATATTTATAGGAGATAGCTATCCTGATATTTTCTCAACTTCTTCACTGACTAGATCCATTGTACATTTTGTATGCTTCAAAGGTATTCATTAATATTTCAGCATACCTGAATGTTTTTATTATTATTAAGTTATCCTCTGAAAAATTGTTTAAGTAGCTCTTTATTTCTCCAAAATTATTCATAAAGACATGTATGTGACCCTTCTTTTCAGATCTCTCCTTCAGTCTTTCTTATTGCCTATTTATATTATGAGGAATTAAATATTAATAGATTGACTTTGATTTAACCTACAGCTAAAATAAATGGTATTCTGCGACAAAACATGACTTCAGTTTCACTAGCTATGCTGTGTTTAAATACCTCATTAGTGCTTTAATTCATGCAGAAAAGGTTAAAATGCACTAAAAGTGACATCCTAAATGGAAGTCACTGTATCTCTCATTCACTCTGGCAGTAAAGTTCAATGATTCTGTGAAAAGAAATGAGTTAGGGAAGAATTGTCAGAGTTGGTAGTTGAGTTAAATTATCATGAGGCACGCTGAAAGGAGAAACATGAAGAAAAGAGGACCTGGATAAATATGGTTGCATCAGTTCTCTGAGAGAAAAGTTCAGTTGAAATGAAAAGGGTATTGCGATATTGAATTTTACACCTAAAGTTAGACAACTGTAAAATCGTTTCTTGAAATATGATACTATAACCTGGCCCTACGAATAGGAATTATAGTGAAAATTTGAAAACTTTACTTCTTCTATTCCACAGCATCATCATTTTTTTACATTGTTTCCGGCATGGTTTCTCTCCTCAGTCATTGCCAAAGGACTCTGAAAAGTAAGAATATGCAGGCGCAGACACAAAGCCCGGGTTCTTCGCCAATGTTGTGGAAAGGGACTGTATGTCACCGGACAGAGCCCTATACTTGGCATCACCATTTTTTAACTTAAAAAGAAGTACTTAGTTTTACTGCTATGATGTTGCTGTCTTGAAGCCAAAAGACTATAGACTGGATTTTCCCAAACCACGAGTCAAATTTTGACTGTCCTTTAAATCGTGGGTGTCAGTACAGTGTCCACTGATGGAAAAGCTGGCTAATAATGGCTTTCACAACTAAGTGGAGTTGAGATTTTATACATGGCATGTATCAGTCAGTATTTACTGAAAAACAAAACAAATATAAAAGTACTTACAAGATTGGCTTACAATGATCACCCATAGAGTCAGATGAGAAAGCGTCTAGAGGATCTATACGTCTTCACACTGGAGAGTGAAGGATGTGCTCAATGGTCTGGAGCACACTGCAGTGTCCCAGGTCAGTCTGTATCAGGAGGCCAGTGGGTCTAAGGTGGAAGGCTGGAGTCTAAGCCACCAGGTTGAAAGATCTGCGCTAGAAGCTAGGAGATGTCATCTAAGGCAAAGATGTCAGAACAGAAGCATATCCCTCCTTCCTTATTTATCTCCTGTATCATTCATGGGACCAGTGGCCCTAGGGGTAGAGTCTCCACACCTTCAGGCATGCAACTGCTGAGTCAATTTCATCAAGTTTCTTGTAACTACACTGCTCAAACTGACACAACAAGTCAGTCATTACAAAGAGGAACAGATATGAGCCTCCAGGGTATTTATAGTTTTCTTTCAAAAAAGGAGACTTTTAGGTTTAATTATTTATATCTGTCTTATTTATAGACAGTCATAATATTGCATAGTTAAAATTGTTTGCCATTTAGTTCTCATTACAAATGAAAATTTTAGTGTTATAAGTGTCAAGCTGTTTTTCATTTCAAATCCCAAAGAAGTATCATTTTTCACGTATTTTCTTTGGATATTTTATTTTCTCCAGCATTTACTTAATTGGAAAATTATTTTAAGTGCTAGAATATGTGTCAAAATGAAACTGTAAATCATTTATGCAAACAAAGGCCTTGAGGAGTCATGCTGGGAATATGTTTTTATGATTATTATTTTTAGTGTTTGTTCCAGTTTATTGTATTCCTTATTTACAACACTAATGATTAGAGGCAAAAACCATATATTTATTACTAAGCCATGAAATATATCAAATTATTTCAACAGCAATATCATCATATACTTTTTAAGGAAACCATGCCATGTGCTGGATACAATGAAAATACGAATATGTAATTACTGTTTGCAACTGTAAATATAATGCTTAGTTGACAGAATATGTATTTTTGGAGTTCTGTAAGGTAATAGAACACTATTTCCCATCTGGTATTTTTATATTAACAATCATTTAGCAGGTACTAATTGACACTGCACCTTGGAAGCTCTGGGGCTCAAACAAAGTTTGGGAAACCTCACAGAAACCCCAGAACACGGAAGGTTGTTCGGAGAGGAAAGCCCTCCATGTTCATAGCAGGCTCACTGAATATGGTGCTGTCTGCAGATCACAAATAACACCAGCCCCTCACTGACAGCTCACCAGGCTCTTTGGCCAGTTTTTCATGGTGACTCCAACCAGGTTCTTACTCCTGACCAAGACCAGCCCATTCACCTGATAAAAGCGTCACCTAACGTTGTCCAGCATATGAGCCCTAAAGTCATGCATAGCTGTAGAATCTGAAATGCTGTGAGACTCCAATCCAGCACTGCCTTTCCACAACATGGTGTACATTTTACCAGCCTTTGAGACTGGCAAAAAATCATCCTCAGTTGATGTGCTGGAGCAAAATCACTGATATTGGTTTCAACTAAAACCCTTGAAATACCCCTAGCATTCCCTTAGTCCTGCTATACACTGGTCATAGAAGCAGCCATTCCTGTCCCATGGCCCCTTCTCTAAATAATGGGAATCTTCTCAGACACCTAGTGATAATCAAATCCAACTGCCCACTTTGGGACATGCCCACCTTTTTCATACTCCAATGTGTTTGCAGAAGTGGATCTTTTATCTGATGTGGCCATTCTTGACTGTGATCCTGGAGGCAGGTTCATCTACTTGATTATTTGTAAGGAATCACACTTGCCTGTGCACTTGGTAATGTGCTTGCCAACCAACCAAGACAACTGTAGAGACAGAAAAACAGTGAAACCTAGTATCATTCTTAGTCATCTGTAATAGTGGAGACAGTCCTACTACTTCAGACACACGAAGAGAAGTTACTTACTTCCTAAAGTAGTCTCTAAAGGCATTGTAATACTGTATACCTTAGGGAAGTTTTGAAAAAGAATGGAGAGGAGAATGCTCATTTAAATAAATCACAGTTGATGGGTGAGAGATTTAGTTCAGTGACTCCAGCACCTGCCAAGCAAGTACAAGGTCTCTGGTTTGATCCCAGGTAACCACATACCACAATACTGGATGTGGTGACTCATGCCCACTGGCAAACAGTACCACATACCACAAATGTTGGGCTTGATGGCTCAGGCCTGTTATCCCAGCACTTGGGAGTTAGAGGCAGGAGAATTGCTGAGTTTGAGGCTTGCACGAGCTACATAGTGAGCTCAGGGCCAGCCTGAACTATAAAGCGATACCCTGTCTCAAAAAAAAAAAATGGTTATAAAATTCATCTCTTTGAAAGATTTTATGTTCAAACTATTATATGAAGAAGCAAAGGAAATCATGCCACTAAATAGTAAAATAATAAATAACCAAATTTAAACATAAGCAAATAACCTGAATAGACATATTTATAAAATGGACTAGGAAGGTTGTATAAAGATCCTCAACATGACTAATCAGGCAACTGTAACTTAAAGTTAGAATACCACTACCAAATATTAATATACTTATATTCAAAAGATAGAAGTTAAATTTTGCTGAACGTGTGATATAAATAGAAATATTATATACATTTCATGAGAGTGCACATACATCCAATATGAAAAACAATGTGGAGTTTCCTAAAATATTGAAAATATTACTAATTTTGGATTTAGCAATCCCACTCCTCAGTATATAACCAAAAGTAATGAAATCTGTAAGTCTAAGAGAAATCTACACCTCATGATCATTGTAGCCAAGAAATGTAAATAACCTAAGTGTTTGTTGGTGTCTGGACAGATAAAAAATTGTATGTATCATTTTCACTGTATAAATAAGGAAATTCTTGCATTTAGCAGAACAGAGATAACAGAGATAACTGGGAAGGGATGTAAGGCAGGGACACACAAAGAAGAAATACCGCACACTCCCATTTATGAATGGAATCTAAAAAAATAATCTTATAGAGACAAGCAGAAGAAAATTGTACACAAGTGGCTAGAAGTCAGAATACAGCTGAACATGCTGTTTAAAGGCTTCAGACTTGCATCTTTATATGAATGGGTTCTTGAGAGCAAATATATGGTGCAGTGATTATAGTTAATAAAATGCATTGTGTAGCTGGAATTTAGTAAACTAGAAGACCTTAATTGCTCTCACCACACTAAAGAAACGTTGAGCACAAAAAAAGCATATGTTATGTTGATACAGAATCTTGCTTGTTTAAAAGTAATTCACATTATTTACTGTTGCTTACTACATGAATCAAGGGAGTAAAAATATTAAACCAACTCAAAAACTAGGAGAAAAACTATACTTACACATGCAATATAGAAATGGTCCACATTTGTGTAAAAAGGGTGAGGAAATTATAAATACTTTGAGCATGGTAATTTTGCTCATAATAACTTAGTTTGTAGAAATATTAATTATTTTGGAAGAAAAATGATTATTAAATATTTTAGCTATTAGTTATTTTTATCTTTCCAAGCCCCAATTTAGTAGGCTATGTTCATAAATCCAAAATAAGAACCAAAAATTAAAGAAAAATATCTTAAACACATAGATTTATTTCACATTTTAAAAATGTATGTTTTAATTTTGTTTACTTAAAAATTAAAAAAGGAGAAAATGCTGAATATTTTTAGAGGTTTGCAGGTATTAAATATTTCAAGTACAAGCCCAAATGTTTTCACTGAATACATCTATTCTTAATATTTTCAGAGTACAGAAAAAGATGTAATTTATTCTCCAAGCAATGAAACATTACTTGGTTGGTACATTATATTCTACATACCACAAATATGTACTTTATATACAGGATGATTAATTGAGAGTATATCCAATTAAACTTTTGTTTTATATACTCTCAATCATCCTCTGTATAAAGTTTTCTTTCTTTTAAGGGCAATGGAATGCAAAGTTCCTCTGTTTTTAATAAAAAATATTACAATATTTAATCAACATGAAAAGTTTAAATGTTTGGCTTCATTTTATTTTTTCGATTTTTTGAATTATTTTTTCATAGTACTAAGAAAATTCTAAACTTAGAGTACTTTCCACACCGCAGATGGAACTCATCCCCACAAACCACAGATTATATATGCCTTAGTTTGGCCGCCCACCATATCCAAACCTGTTTGGTGTTTTATTTCCCATTAGCGTGGAGCAGCACAGGTGCCAACTGACCAACTGACTAGATTTTCAAGGATATCAAAGCTGAGAAAGAAGTTAATCCCCGAAGAGTGGACAGATCTAAGTAGAAATAATACTGTGGCCTAGTAGTGTTATCCCTAAGAAAAGGCCACAGCTATAGTAAAGTAAAACCACAACATATAATTTTTATTTTGAAAGTGGCTCTTCTTGGCAGGGTAGATTTGAAGAAGAAAGTATCTACTATATAGTAAAAGAGCATTTAACTAGAAGCCATTGGGAGAGGGCATAAGTTAAGATCAAAACAAAGAACACCACACTTAGAGGCTTCCAATATTACCCTCCCACAGTGACTGGATGAGAGACAGCAAAGGGAGCCAACCTCACAGAGATTGCAGCTACATGTAGATCCCTGAGAAGTTTAATGTCAGACCCAGCAAATGTGGGGTTCAGGTGTGATTGAATCTGAAAGGGCTGGCATTATGTCCAGCAATCTGCTTGTAGCTATAGCTCACTGCCTACATCTGGAAAAGGGCACTGGTCTGATGGCTTTCTTCATGTGTCAGCATGAGCAAGGACATTCTTGGCTTGAATGGCTGCTACACAATTGGGTGGCTAGACATAGGGGTCTCTGGTGGGAGGTACTTCACAAAAATCAAAGACCATAAGAAGGTAAGTAAAGATAATTATGACATGCTAGATTCTAAGACTGCAGACCCTGGGACAGGAGGAAATATTTATACAAAGAGAAGAAGGAATTTTTAAACTTAGTATCTTTCTTGCTATTTAAAATGACTTGGGGATTTTTTTTTTCCTTTTTCTCATTTTCTGTTTGATTTTTCAACCTTTAATTCTGTTAATAAAATGAAAAATAAGTCTTGTTTTTCTTTTCTTTATTTGCTTTTTAAAGTTTTTCTTCTTTTTAAAATTTGTTTTCTTCTATTGATTTCCTTGTTCTCTTGAGGATGGTTGAAGTCAATGTTCTCACTGCCCTCTGAACTTCTAGTGGGTGAATTGTCAAATTCTATTTTTTCATTCTCCATCTTCCCAACTCCTTTTCTCTTACTAGCATAAAAATTAACTTTTATGACTCTTTAGATAATCAGATAACTTTATACTATAATTGTTGAATGTTATCCTATTGGTAGTGGAAGTATAATCGATGCATTTAGTAGGTATTTACTGTATATCAATTATGTTAGTTACTTTAATTGTTGAGCCAAATTAGCGGACATCTCAAATTAAAGAGGGAAAGCTTTATTTGGTGCACAGTTCCTAGAGGTTTTGGTCCATCATGCCCTGGCCCCAAGGCAAATGGCAGAGGAGCAAAAACTCAAGGGTGCAGAATGCAGCAAAAGCACCAAGAGGGGCCTTAACAGCAGCTCTCCTTTTACCCCGTCAAGACTGAGATTAAGGCAGTACAAAACCAGTGCCCCACGTGGAGGGGCTTAGTAATCACACATCTCCAGTCCCCTCACAACACATTCCGGATTCAACCACCTCTGAAAAAAGAAAAGTTCCACCTTATGTGCATGAGACTTTGAGGGGACATCTAAACACAAACAGTGACACCAATATTTCCTTCCTTTTAGTGTTTATATTGTAATTATATATTTCTAAGTTCAAGAGTGGTCTATTAATGGTTCTTGAGGTACGTCAATATTCAGTTGGTCTGACACAATTTATTTTACCAATTTTGTTTCTATTGCCATGGTGGCATAGTTGTTGGCACTACTTGGTTTTCTCAATGTGTCAATATCTAGATTGTCTGTGTGTCATTAACAGCCTGGTGACCCTTTTTCAGCTGGGTGTCAAATACACTGAAGCCTCCCATCTCAAATAATCAGAAGTTGGTACAAGGCCTAAAATTAGCCATGGCCAGAATATATTATTGAAATGCATACATTAATTAAAGAGGCCTCCATAATAGCAACTGAGTCTTTCACTATAATCACAAACCTCAGCAAAAATCAAAATAAAACAATAAAAATCAAAATAAAAAATAATAGAAACGTAATATAAAATGTCTTCTGGGCCAGAGATTTAGCTCAGTGGTTCTGGCATCTGCCTGGTAAGCATGGGGTCCATGGTTCAATCCCCGGTAACCACATACAACAATACCAGGTGTGGTGACTAACACCCAGCAGCAATCAGGACCAGCCCCACGATGGCGGGTGTGATGGCTCACACCTGTATTCCCAGCATTTGGGAGGCAGAGGCAGGAGGATTGCTCAGTTTGAGGCTTGCCTGGGCTACATAGTGAGCTCAGGGCCAGCCTGAACTACAAGGCAAGACCCTGTCTCAAAAAATTCTCAGCAAGAAAGCTAAGCTATGAGGCACTGAGAAGAAGGAAATTGAAAGCAGTTGAAAAAAAAATAAACTGAATATAAAAGAGGAACTAAAAATGATTCTAACTGGGTCAGTGAGCTCAAAAAAGTATATTTGAACAGGAAATAGACTTACTAAATGAAATAATATGAGAGTAAAAAAACACTAATAAAAAGCTAGCTGTAATAAACATATTAGTATGAAATATGAATTACCAGTTAAGAAAAGAATCTGAATTCATAAAAAAGTGCCACGCAGATTAACAGATTAATCTTAAAATTTCATTGCCAATGTGAGGAGCGGAAGCAAACACTATGAGAAAAAAATATCAGAGTTAGAATTAAGGAAAGCTGTTGAAGACAAGTCGTTCATAAATACTACTGAAAAAGTGGTCGTGAAAAATGTATCCAACAGCTGCCAAAGGAATAACCTGTTTATTTGTAATTAGTAAAAAATCCAAAGACAGCACAAAAGATGTAAAAAAGTCTCTTTATGAAAATAATAGCAAAAACTTTCTAACTATGAGAAAGAGTTTAACATACAGATAAGTGAGGTATATACTTCACCTAACATCAAATGAACAAATACATAGCCCACTGGAGTTTAGAGAACCCTGAAAAATTTGCTCATGCCCAAATCACTATTTTCTTGACTCTTCCATATCACTTTGAAGATGCACAGGAAGTTTTCATTCTATTACACAATATTTGTTTGCCTAAAAATATGAAGATGTATTTCCCCCAAATTTTGTAAGTAATTGTATGATTTTTATATTTAAATTTTGTATAATATGCGGTAGGTTTTTCGTTTGTTTTGTTTTGTTTTTGTTTTTGTTTTTTGAGACAGGGTCTCGCTTTGTAGTTCAGGCTGGCTCTGAGCTCACTATGTAGCCCAGGCAAGCCTCGAACTCAGCAATCCTCCTGCCTCTGCCTCCCAAATGCTGGGATTACAGGCGTGAGCCACCACGCCCGGCTGTTTTGTTTTGTTTTTACACCTAGAATGAAACTCAGAGCCTTGTGCTTGCCAGGAGGGTGCGGCCCCACTGAGCAATGTCCCAGGACTATAGTAGAATAATTTTGAGAAGCACAACCCTAGAGAATTTTGAAATCTAAAGGTGAGATTAAAAAGATAGGAAACTGTAATTTTGTTTTAGAAATACTGTCATGAGAATGTTTTTCTTATATTTAATGTAAAATATCAGGAGGCTGAAGAAACTGCTCTCTCTGCAACACTACTAAAGGGAAAAGCTTACACTGAGAAAATTTACTCACACTTGGGTATTTTGAAGTTGTCCTAACATATTTGTTTTTTATGTTTACTCAAACATGAATCATTACAATTTGAACCTACTACCTATTTTTGTTTTAGGAGTAGGAGATACTATGTCTCCTAAAAATATATAAACCCAAGAATTAGAGTCCATAGGAGCACTCCTCTTAAAGATGAGAGCAGACTGACCCACAAGGGGTTGGAGATTCATATCACAGTGACACATGTGCATCCATATTCATAAAAGCTCAGCTTGTGAAATCCAAATCTTGGAAACAACCCAGGTCCCCATCAATTAGAGAATGGAAAAAGATGTGTTTTGGGGGGTATAAAATGGAGCATTATTCTGCCATAAGGAGTGGCAAGTTTGAGTCATTTATACTCAAATGGATTTTCCTTGAGGACATACTCATAAGTGAAATACATAGGTCACAGATGTATAAATATTGTATTTTCTCTGGAATGACAAACTAAAGATGTAAATGAGTTTTAAAATGTATAATAGATGTGAAATTGAAAATATTCCTATTTCTAAAGAAGGGAAAGAAAAAAATTGATGGTAAAAAGGAAAGCAAAGATTATGTATATGGGGGAGAGAGATGGTGGGGAGGGAAGGGGAACGAAAATAATGAGAATTAAGTCGTGTCATACACTGGTACAATTTCAATGTTGAGTGTGATCATGATGTGTATATAAAATGTACCAATAAAATCAATTAAAACAATGAAACCAGTTTGATCAGAAATTCAAGAATGTCCTTTACTCACCTATAAAATATACGCCTAGCAAAAAAAAAAAAAAAAGGAGAGAGATAGAAAGAGGCAATAAATGACTTTACCCAGATTTACTTTTCAGATGGATAGAATGGATGTGCGACAAAGGCTAACATATAGAAAGATCAGAATGGTGTTGACATAAGAAATCCAATGTAAAACTCAGATCATTTTTAAATAAATAAACTAATCCATAGCCCTGGTGTAATGTATTTGTACTTAATTCATGTTGAACTCAACTGTTGTAGTTAGTCAAACACTCTAGGAACTATGTGTATGCTCTACTATGACCTGAATTGTGCTACTATTAATAAATTCCTTGTCAAAACATGTACATTGCACATAAAATAAAAAATAAATCTACCTACATAACAGCAATAACAACATAATATTTTCAATTTTTTAGTAGTTAATATCTGTTACCTAGTATGGTCAGAGTTTTATGTGAGTTAATTTATTTAACCTTTGCAACAACTTCATAAGTACCTATTATTTTTTGCCTGTAGAGCATATAAAATACTGAAATTCCAGGATTAACAAGCTTGCTTAGGGTAATGTAGGTAAATATTACTTGATGTAACCCAGCCTGAAACCAGTCTGCTTCTATAATTATTTAATACTAAAACCTTTAAACTACTATTAATGGCTCCCTTGAGTAAAGAGGCTACATTTATTTTTTTATTAGCTCACAAATGTTTTGAAAAATATTCCCAGTTTTTTTAATTTCATCTGTGTTGCAATTATAATTATAAAATATTTTAATATATTATTTTCTGTATTGTGTATACCATAAAATATTGTAGTAGATGTGTACTGTTTTCTTTTTCAATAATATTTTTGAAATGTCTTCTTCCTTAGTCCATGTGTATGTAATACAAACATCATTTATGGTATCACAGGATATTTTTTTCAGATATAGAACCTTTCACTAAGTCCTAGTTGGTCGATATATTCCATCTGATTATAGTAATGGGACTAAAAGCTGTCATTATCCAGAGTTTCTTTGGAATTTATAATATGACCCCAGAAAAAAAGTTCATTTCCATTGAAGTTGCAAATTTAGGAGAGTATAATATGAAATTATTGCCTGCTATTTAATCTAAAGCATGAAAGAGCATGTGTAAAGAGCCTGCATGGAAAATATAGCTAAAAGGAGGGAAAAAGACATGGGAGATAATTTTCTTGATGGTAACAAGAATCAGTTTTAGTCCTTAGACTCATTGTCCCGTACAGTTAATTTACCTTCTTTTGGAAATGAGTTCGAGTGAAATATCACTGTTTAAAAAGTCCCCAGATGACTAGCTATGAATGGCAAAGACATTGTGGAACATGTTAAAGATCAATCCCTTTTGATTTTTCTGAAAGAAAATCATAAATATATACTTTGATGTACATCAGTTTTTCTATCAAGAACTTTCTCAGAAACACTAATAAGTGAAGGTGACTCAAAGCCAAAAAAATCCTAAAAGAGTCTGAGGCATAAAGAAATAAAACTGATTACCTGTTGGATCCAGAATGTCTCAGCACATACATTTTATTGAAACTTAACATTTCACTGAGACACATTTTTTAAATAATCATATTTATACAATGATTGAGAAACAGTACATTCATTTATCAGCTTTCCTTCAATTTCTCTATCATATGAAGTTTTCCACATATTTCAACATTGTAATAAAGCAAATGTAAATTCATATTCTTAAATTCATCAGCATATCTTAGATAGTAATGATAATAATTTCAACTGGAACACACCATGTTATATTGCTCGTCTAATGTTGGTTTACCTGAATATTTCAGAAGGAGAACTTCTAAAGCTATATTCAAAATATTGTATATTGTTTTAATGAGACAATAGTAAACAAACTCATCTTGTTCTATTGTATTATACCTTTGAGTTAACACTTCAATATCATTTATCTAGCATACTGATCATGTGGGTCACATTATGTTTTTTCTCTATCAAATAGCAATATGTCACTAGCAAATATGTCATTTGGTTTATAAAAATCAAAGTTGATATTCCTGGACATTTTGATCAAATTTCCTAGATGAATAGCAATGACATTTGCCCAAAATATTTGAATTAGAAACTTTCAGTGGGAACACTGTCCAAAGACTTATTGTTAACTCAGCTAATACCATGATAGGAACAAATACAACATATGAAAAGGTCACAAATAGAACTTTTAACAAGATAATTGATTTTAAAACTTCCAGTTTTTTATGCTATTAGAATTAGTGGCCCTGTTACTCAAAACAGTCTCTCACCAAGACATTTAATTTTTAGAAATTTCACATGAAATTTTTACTTATCTTTCAGTGTTCCTGGAAAATATCACTGAAAATAAAGACTGGAATATTTACTTTAACTGTTTTAATTATATTTTCCTCTGTATATAGATACATACTTATATATGCCCATATCATAATTGAATAGTTTGAATTAACTGGATATACTTATGTAGCCAGTGCCCTATAGAGAAGTTCTTCTCAGAACTCAGAAATCTAGAATGTTAATAAGAATGTTGACAGTAAAGGCCAGACTCAGGAGACTTTAGTAAGGATGAAATAATAGGTTGACAGATAATGGGTACATATGTTTCATGTTGGCAGGAAACTAAGCTATTTTGTCCATGTACAGAGATGTTGCAGGAAAATAAGATAAAGGAATTCAAGAAGGGGACTAATAGATCTACCAGAAGGTATAATGTTCAGGTTGTGGCATTAATCCTGCTGAATGACTTCAGCCAAACATTTTGAGAATCAAGAGCAAAAGCAGAGCTGAATGATATGAATCTTGGATAAAAAGAAAGTGCTATTGAAGTTGTATAATAAGATAGTAGGGTTGATAAAATGATGACCCACTACAAAAATGGGCATCTGAAATGAACACTTTTCAGAAGAAGAAGTAAAAGCAGCTAGGAAGTACATGAAGAAATGGTCAACATCACTGGCCATTCGAGAGGTGCAGATGAAAACAACTCTGAGATTTCATATCACTCCACAAAGAATGGCTGCTATCTCAAAATTAGCCACCAACAAATGCTGGTGAGGTTGCAAAGAATAAGGAACCCTTGTCCACTGTTGGTGGGAATGTAGACTAGTACAACCATTATGGAGATCAGTGTGGAGATTCCTCAAAAAACTAGGATTAGAGGTCCCATTTGACCCTGTGCTTCCCCTGCTGGGGATATACACAAAAGAATTACAAGATTCTTATCACAGTGATATATGTACACCCATGTTTATAGCAGCTTAGTTTGTGATATCTAAATCTTGGAAATAAGCCAAATGTCCATAAACTCTAGACTGGATAAAGAAGATGTGGGTTTTTAAAAAATAAAATGGAGTATTACTCTGCCATAAAGAATGATGAGATTGAATTATTTATACTCAAATGGACATGCCTTCAGGACATACTCATAAATGAAATAAGTAGGTCACAGATGTGCAAATATCTTATATTTTCTCTGATATGAGAAACTGAAGTTGTAAATGCATTCTAGAATGCATGATTGATATTGTGAAATAGTAAATATTTGAAGGGGAATGGGCTTTAGGGGTAAATAATGAAGAAAGAAAAAAATGTTAAAAAAGGAAACAATGCTTGTGTATATAGGGGTAGGGGGAGGTAGGGTGGGTAAAGGAGGGGAAAAATGAGAATTGAGTGGTGTCATATAGTGGCACAAATTCTCAATGTAGAGTGTAATTGTGATGTGTATATATAATGCACCATTAAATTGTACCAAAAAAGAAAAAACTAAAGTTGAACATAGAGCAGAATCTCAAGTTCTTTGCATCTGGACAGACAGGTAGAAAGTTGGCTTGAAAACATCTGTAAAATTGGCCAGACACTACTCATTGCAGACTCAAGGGTGGTAAAGTGCAGGTTTCTTTGGAAGGCTTTATTTTGAAAGGAGAGCTGATGCTTCCTCTTTCACATAAAACTGAAGAGGAAAGTGGTTCCTGATTTCAGCCATCCAGGAATTGTGCGGCCACTGTGGACATGGTTTAATATATGTGCTGCTAATGCAAGCACAGCAGCCATGGTCTAAGAGGACCAGGCGGTTCTGGCATTATTGGCTTCATGTAGGTTTTTCAGGCATGCAGATTGCAAGAGTTTTGGAGTCATGAAGGCTTCACTAAGATTTCAAAAGAAGCTCTGAAAGAACAGGAAGTGGACCCCTGAAGAATGATGCATAAAACTGTGAGCCAAAGGTCTACCACAGCTTTCAGGAAATTAGAAGTTCCAGGCCTGTGGAAATTGTGCAAGGAAAGTAAGAGTACAGGGATGGGCAAAGCCAGCCCCAAAGAGAGGACCTGAGGGCTGGAAACTCAATGCCACAGGAAAGCGTCTACGGGAACCTCTGAGGTTCATGTATGGACACAACCTGCTCTGGTACTGGACACAGAGCTGCAAGACTAGGATTTAATGGTTACTTTGTGGAGTTTTATTCTTTTTGGGTTTTTTGAGTTTTCATTGGTACATTATGTATACACATCATGATCACACTCAATATTGAGAATTTGTACCAGTATATGATTTAATTCATGCTTTTTTCCTATTCCCCTACCCACCCCACAACCCCCACCCCCATGATGGATATTGTGAAATAGAAAATAGTCAAAGGGGAATGGGTTGGAGGGCTGAGTAACGAGGGGTAAGAACAAATCTGATGGTAATTTAAAAAAGGAGTTTTATTCTTGTTTTGGTCTATTTTATTCTCTCTCATCAATCTATTGATTTATCTTATGCCTTTTGATGACAGAAGAGTTTATCTGTTCCTGTAATTTTTACAAAGCCTAACAATTAACAGCTTGCCTTGAATCTCAAAAGGCACTTTGGATTTTAAATTTTCAGAAATGCTGAGAACTACAACTGTAAGTCTCCCCTTCTTTAATTTGTCAGTATTGGGTATTTCCCCCATCCCGATGAAAGGAATGCTGGGCAATGCATAATGTATTGTTACAGTTAAAGAAAATCATTGTTAATAAAATCTACATGCTAATGGACTCAATGTTTTAAATCTTTTAAAATGCAATACTGATTTTAATGAATCTGACGACTAACACTAATGTGATAATCAGTATGTTTTTGGAATAACTGCTCCACTCATAACCCACTTCGTTTTGTATTACACTGATTACGTCTACAGCATTTGAAAGTTTATCTTCTGTCCTTCATTTTGGAATAGATGCCTATGCATAATCTGTCAGCAATTTCAGGACTAATAAAACTCTTTGAGTAAAGCAGTATATCATTTAATGTTCTCCAGACGGGGCATAGTCGGCTTACCATTACAGCCTGTGGAGTCAGGGATGGAGGAATGGAGAGTAGAAATCTGCACACTGGAGAACTAGAAGATCCGTTTGAAGAGTAAGACCTGGAGTTCATCACAGAGGTCGGTGTGACTCCATGTTGGAGAGCTAAACGGTATGCACTGGAAGGCTGCGGTGTCTGCACTGCAACCTGAAGAAACCAAAGGTGAACGTCAAAGACCAGAGATCTTGCGAAGAAGCGAAAGTGAAGTTTTTTACTCCTTCCCTCTTCATTCTATGAGGGCTGTAAACCGAGTTCCTCTGTCTGGTGTGGTTCTTCCCTCCTCAATTTGTGACCTATATTCCAGCAATCCACAGACATGCCCAGAACTGTGCTCCCCTAGTTCCTAGCCATTTCTTAATGCATTCAAGTTTGTCTCTTAAGTGACTACTACAAGCAGTGAGCCAAGAGATTTGCCTTTGTTCTTAAAAATAATTTCATTATTTTCTATTTACATCTGAATGTGAAACATTGTGTCTGAGTAATAATTATTGAGAATTCAAGAAGGATTATTTTCCTCTCGACAAGTATGGAAGTATGAAATCGAGTTAGGTGTCACAATTCTCCAAATACATAGGTAACACAATGTGAACTTTTGATTGATTACTTGATTATTGTTTGTTAGTTTTATTCTGTTTCTCTGTTAGATCAGGGAAATGTTTTGAGACTCTATTTTGTTAACATGTTAGAAGCCCATGATATTATTGCCATAACCATTTTTTTGACAAACGAAGTATAAGTACATGCCATGCAAATGATTTTTAAATGTAGAATTTGATAATTTTAATACATTTAAAAAACAAACATAACTAACTGAGATCTAACCATGTTTTTATTTCCATACCCATACAACCAGTAATATATTTATTCTTTCCATAAACTTCAATTTCCTGGAACATTCACAAAAATAGTACTGTGTAGTATATGTGGTCCTCTATATTACATTTCTTGATGACATAAATTTCGCACATTACAATGTGAATCATCACATTTTTCCTTTTAATTTCCTTAAGAGTATTCCATTTCATGAATTCAACTGATTTACTGAAATCCATCTCAACTTTATTAATATATTTTTGTTCATTTGTTGGATATAATTAATAATGTCATTGTTAACTATACACACTGTTTCATATGGAAATAGATTTCCATAATGTTGTGTAGATTCAAGATTTAGATTACTGGGTTTTATGTAAACTGAGGTTTAACTTATTTAATACAACCTAAAATATTTTCTAAAGAGTCTACCATTTTAAATTCTAGAAGTGTATCAGTGTAACCTGTTTCACTGTATCATCAATAGCATTATATTTCATCTTTTGAATACGGACATTCCAGGCAGTGTATATATTATTTATTTGGTATAATTGTTTCCACACATTCAAATTTTGAAATGATACAGTAATTTAAATTTTAAAGTAGCTTGTAAATTATACATCTATTATAAATAGGTTGCAATGTGGTTCAAGTGAAAAAGAAAATTTCTAAATACATTTTTAAATCATTTTTAGAAATATTCAGCAATGAAGAAAATTCCCTGGGATATTATTGCTTTGTCATTTTATTTAAAATTTTTAATCTCTATTGATACATTGTATATACACATCATATCACGATCATACTCAATATTGGGAATTCACACCAATATTTGACATGATTTAATTCTCATTTTTTCCCATTCCCCTACCCACTCTACAAACCCAACCCCTAAATACATAATTTTGGTTTCCCTTTTTTATTACCATCACATTTTTTCTTTACCCCTCATTACTCACCCCTCCACCACATTTCCCTTTGAATCCTTTCTATTTCACAATCTTCATTGTACATTCTAGAACTCATTAACATCTTCACTTTCTCATACAAGAGAACAGATACAATATTTACTCATCTGTGATGTATTTATTTCACTTAGGAGTAATTTTATTCAAATTTAAAGTGCAATGGTTGCTCAGAAATATCTACTACGATTTTTAAAAATTTTATTTGTTATTTATTTATATTTTGAGACAGGGTCTTACTTTGGAGTTCCAGCTGGACCTGAGCTCACTATGTAGCCCAGGCAAGCCTCAAACTCACAGCAGTCCCCTGCCTCTGCCTCACAAATGCTGGGAGTACAGGTGTGAGCCACCATGCCCCATATTTTCTGCGATTTTTAAAAAATTCCATTCCCAGGAAATTTCATTGGATAGTTTGACATTAAAATTTTGATGTTAAAGTTAAATTCCTCAGGCATGGTAGCTCTCTCTCTCTCTCTCTGTCTGTCTCTCCCTCACCCCTCTCTTTCTCACTCTCTCTGTCATCTGTCTCTCACATTTTTTCTTCTCTTTCTCTTTCTTCTGACTTAGGTATACCCACACCTAGGGTATGTTGTGACAGTAGTTGATATATGTATACATTATATACATATATTTTTTATTTTATTTTTATTTTTTGCTAATAGTTGAGGTTGATATTATGCACCTGGTCACAGTGAGCTCATGAGTTCTTCCAATTGAGATGGTTACACAGCAATAGCCTGGACCTCAAGTAAGAGCACAGAGAAACCTTGCGTTCAGTTTTTCAGGAAGTAATCCTTTGAGTTGGTTTTAGCTGTGATTCTTTAAATTTGATATGCTTATTCTATTGTATCATATTTGTACACCAAATCATAAATGTGTAAGCATCACCATTTTGGGTCCTATTAGTATGCTAACTGCCACTTTCAGAACAAGGGTTTAGTAAATTTTACACTATTGCATTGATACCTAGGTTTGGTAACTTTATAAAAAAAAAGTTTATTTAGCTTATAGTCCTAGATATTCACGTGGAAGACAAGGCTATCATCTCTTTTTTGTTGAGGACACCATAGCAAGTAACAGGAGTATTTGAGAGAGGGAGAGATCATACAGCCAACAGAATGCCAGAAGTGTTCATATCACAGAGTGCTTTCTAAGATCAAACCCTTCATTAACCTTAAGACTCCCAATTAGTTCTATCTCTTAAAGGCCATAGATTGCAACATTACCACACTGAAAATCAAGCTCCTAACATATTAATCTTTAGGGAACAAGTGACATCCCAACCATAACAGAGTTGATAAGATTTTTTTTCTTCTTGGTACTTTTTATTGGTACACTATACATACACATCACAATTACACTCCACACTGAGAATTTGTACTTGTATGTGACACAACTTAATTTTCATTTTCCCCCTCCCCTCCCCACCCTCTCTCTCCCCTCCCCTCTATACACAAGCATTGTTTCCGTTTTTACCATCAATTTTTTTCTTTCTTCATTATTTACTCCGAAACCCCATTTCCCATTGAATATGTACTATTTCACAATATCAATCATGCATTCTAAAACACACTTGTAACTTCAGTTTCTCATACCAGAGGAAATATACGTTATTTACACCTAAAATTTTCCCACAGGATGGAGTTCAAACTTCTCTGCAGTGATTAAGGGGTTTCCCCCTGGCCTAATCCATATTTTTACAAAGGTTTGTGTTGTTCTTGCCCCTCACCCAATTTTATTTTCTCCTCTGAATGTACACACATGGTGGTTCATTGAATCACAACCTTTTGACAATGTTCTATCCACTTATGCTAAATGCACTCTCTGACAATGAATGTTCTACAAATGTTGGGCAGACTGTCCACACATAAATCATTGTATTTAAGTTTGGTTTCTCTGTTCTGCAAACAACATGTATCTGAAAATAAATAGCACAAAATGACACATGAAAACAATATGTTTAGAAAAACACATTAAAGGATGAAAATGAAAACTATGATTTCCGAATATCTACCTGCTGCTGCTAGTGTTGCTAACTTGTTCTATTACTATTTCCACCCAACTGTCCATTTCATATTACAATTTAACTTAGTTATCACACACAGCAGAAAACCGCACAGAAAGAAAGTGAAAGTATGACTCTGAACATGTCAGGGGTACTTACATGAATTATAATGTGATAATGGCCCAGGGGCTCCAGCTAAAAATTACTCAATGGCCAGATAACTGATCTGAAAGGAGAGTACAATGGAAATTTTAAACAATTCAATGATAATTACCCAGGAGGGATTTGAGAAATATGCTTTGATAGATAACATTCACTAAAATATTTTAAATTAATGCTTAAAACCTTCACCCAAATTTGTTTTAATCCCTATAATATGCAAGAGTATTACAGGTTTTTTTTTTTTAGTTAGACTTTGCATTATGCTTTCATGTTCATTTAAAGTATTAAAATGGAATGGAAATTTATACAGTCACTTTGTAAGAATAATTTCAAGACATTGAGCTGGACAAAAAAAGTCACTACATTTAGCAAATGAATATACTCTTGATTTAATACAGGCATTGCCCAGGAAGCTATGCTTCATTAAAATATCTTTTCCTTTCATCCCCACAAAAATCTGATTTTTATAAATTTCTTAGTGATATTAACAATAAAACAGTTTTACCCATCTTCTAAAAAATATAAAAATAAAAACAACTAGAAACGTTTAAAAGTCATCTATTATGTCAGTTTATGATATCACAGGAACATAAAATTAAAATGGTATTTTACAAAGCATAATAGGCAACTATATCAATAAAATTTAATATATTATGTCTATAAATCATGTCTTGCTGATAAAATGTTAACTTTTTAATCTTCTGAATCAACTGAAGTGTGTTTATTCTATTAATGTTACATTTGAAAATGATAGTTGAGGTTTAGTAAGCACAGTTCTTGTGTTTTACATAATGTACATTTTTCTGAGTTTCTCAGTACAAAAGTTGAATTTCATCTCTACTTTTGGTAGGTTACAATGTTTTACACAATACATGGAAGAATAATATTTCATTTGTTGGTTTTACATGGGTGTATGTCTTCAAGTAATAGGAAAAGTTACATCAAGGTACTAAATCATTTTTTCTTTAATATATCTATCATATATGTACTAACCAATTTTAGAATGCAAGTACTAAGCACACCTGAAATATACAGTGAATACTTAAATTTAAAAATATTACAAGAAAAGACACTTGCCATATTCTAAGGCAATCCTGGAAGTTCTCTCTCTGTCTTTAGATAAACTGTCATGGTTATTTTGAAACTCTGAATCAGTTCAAAACTCTTACCTTTCAGGATTACTTTGCCTTGAGAGAAGAGACAGAAGTCACACAGTGCAAGTGTGGTAAACAAGGTGGACACAGGCACTCCGCCAAGGTTTGAGGACCTGCTTTGCCACTGGGTGGCATTCAGCAGCCTCATGAAGATTTTTTTTTTAGATTTGCATCTTCAGTGGTATACTTTATATAAACATCATGATCACACTCAACATTGAGAATTTGTACCAGTTTCCAATATGACTTAATTATCATTGTCTCCCCTTCCTCTACCCAGTCTACAACCCTACCTCACTATGTAGCCAAAGCAAGCCTTGAGCTCACAGCAATATTCTTGCCTCTGCCTTCTGAGTGGTGGGATTATAGGCGTACGCCACCACA
Organism: Thryonomys swinderianus; assembly: GCA_004025085.1. NCBI lineage: Eukaryota > Metazoa > Chordata > Mammalia > Rodentia > Thryonomyidae > Thryonomys > Thryonomys swinderianus. The sequence goes on from PVIC010024767.1 coordinate 25,379, forward strand.
CCAAGCATTGTAGTATATGGTACTGACTGCTGGTAGGCATGACTCAACACACTCGGCATTGTGATGTGTGTTTAATGGGGATCAAACTGGGGACCTTGCACTTGCAAGGCAGATGTCAGAACCACTGAGCTAAACCCTCGGCCCTGTTCCTTCCTTCCTTCCTCCCTCCCTCCCTCCCTCCTTCCCTCCCCTCTCTCTCCCTTCCTTTTTCTTTTTCTTTCTTTCTTTCTTTCTTTCTTTCTTTCTTTCTTTCTTTCTTTCTTTCTTTCTTTCTTTCTTTCTTTCTTTCTTTCTTTCTTTCTTCCTTCCTTCCTTCCTTCCTTCCTTCCTTCCTTCCTTCCTTCCTTTCTTTCTTTCTTTCTTTCTTTCTTTCTTTCTTTCTTTCTTTCTTTCTTTCTTTCTTTC
>PVIC010024768.1:0-25876 GCA_004025085.1 Thryonomys swinderianus
AAAAATTGCAAGTAACTTTATTATCTATTTTAAGAACTTTCTGAAAAAAATCTAAATGGACTCAAATACTTTGACTTTTCAATCAATAGAAACAAGTGATAGTTCATTTTCAGGACTGAATTCTCAGCCTCAAAATCCTCGCTTTCCTCTCCTCCATTCCTAGACTATTATATCATACCCCTGTCCTCTCCCAATCAAGACTCAAGATTGAAAAACCCACCTTACACCAGACTCCAAAACCTCATAAAGATTCAACTTTGCCCTCCCCATTTTGAGACTCTAAGACTCTGTCAAAGCAATGTTCTCTTTTACTTTAACAAGAATAAACCCAGCTTTGTTTTGATGTTATTCTTGAGAAGCAGATGTTTGAGGAAAAGCAGTACAAGAGTCAGTTTGGGGATCTAAGGAACTGAGGAATAAGGGAAAGGCTTCATTTAATGTCATGAAATGGCAACAAATGCTGGAAGACCCAACCACAAGATGCTGTGAGCCCATGGATCAAGGAGTATATTTATTTGCTCTTACCAAAATTTGAACTAGTTTAAGTATCCAGGATGGTACTGAGGCCACACAAAGGAGTTAAGTGTTTCTAGCTATGGCCAGTGAAGGAGCAGGAACTTCAAGGACGAGAAGACAGACAGGTCCTTAAAAATGTATGTCTTTACAGAATGACAGAGATGACAAAAGTTAATTGAGATTTATGAATTTTCTTTCCAAGTACTTATTTACATGGATGGAACCTTGGGATCTTGTTTTGAAGCTGGATATAAGGTAGTTTAAGAGAAAAGCACTGAGAAAGATTCTTACCTGTATTTCATTCATATGGTAAGTTCATTCATTTTTCTTTGCCTGGGTTTTTGCCTTGTGCAAAGTATAAATGATAATCTCCTAGTCTTTTTTCTGTTGATTCACTTTTTAAATTTCCTTTTCTGTCCTTTAGTTTCTTCTCTCTCTTCCTCCCTCCCTCCTTCTTTCCCTCCCTCCTCCCTCTCCCTCTCCCTCTCCCTCCTCCCTCTCCCTCCCCCTCCCCCTCTCCCTCTCTCCCTCTCCCTCTCTCTTTCTCTGCTCCCTTTCTTTTCCAGTTTATTATTTGTCCTCACCTTTTATCACCAAGCACATCGGCAAGGGAACCAGGCATCAGGGCTCAGCAATCAGAAATGGGGGGGGTGATATTCAAGTTATAATTTGTTGAAAGAATGAAAGTGGATAAGTCATTCGCTCTCTTCCTTTGTTTTAATATGTGTAAGGAAGGTAAAGAGAGCACCACTATTTTTAGATATCCTTAACTCTCAATTATCCGGTGTCGGAATGTTAAACTTTGTTGCTTTGACTCAAGAAAAAAAACTGGTATAATGCAGAGGCAGGACTATTGCTCGTGCTTAATAAGTTCTGGCTGCTTTTCTTACTACTGCTTTTTCCTTAGCAAGCCACAAAAGAACCCTGGAGCTCAATTTTCTTTCTGATCAAAAAAGGCTGTCTATTCCACAGTATTGCTATACAGGACCAACAAGATAATACCCATTAAAGACTCTCCTACACAAATGGTACTGGCTTCTATGATCACAGGGTAATAAGTATTTATGGGTTGGTGTTGACTTTCCACATAATAAAAAGAATGAAGATTAAAACGGTCATAAAGCTCCATGAGAAGAACTCTTACAAGCTTAAGAAGGTGCTTTGCAAACTGTAAAACAAATTACAATTCAAAGTAGGCTTTCCATTTTTTCTTTCCCATGCCTCTTAAGACTTTTACTGTTGATTAGCAGATTCAGAAAAAGTTAACTTCCAATAAAGTGATATTTCTCATAAGTAATTATGAGTGGAAGTCAAAACTACTGCTTAAAATGAGATTTGAACTCTGAATTTGACCCTCAGTAGCCATTATCTTCACTGGAAATGGAAGTTTTGTTTCCATTTCCTTTTCCAAGGTTTCATGGAAACTGAGAGGAAACTTTTGGATCACAAAACTCAGTTCTAATTCCTAGTCTGCTATAAAACAAGAATATTAATATCTACTCTATAGGAAAATACAGAATAATTTTCATAAAGTACACAATAACCAAAAGATTGGCTTCTTTCTAGATTGTGGGGTTGCAACTTAAAAAAATTTCAATGAGCACATTGTTCCTTGATTTGTTATTCCATATGCCTCAAGTCTAAATTCCATCTGACAGATCTACCTTCCATCCTGACTCTTCCTCTAAACTTTGCCAACTGCTCGACTACTCGAGCTCAGTTTTTTCTTCTGTCAAACAAAGACAGTAATAGAACCCAGCTCATGGAGTGGAGGAGAACAGATGAGAAAGTGCATTTAAGTGCTTAACCTGGTGCCTGACACATAATAAATTTTAATTAATAGAACTACAGTAATAGTAATGATGATAACACTTCAACCGTATTCTAATCCACACCTTAAACACTCAGATAGGGCAGCACCGAGGTTACTGGTACGTATGGTTTGCCATTTTTCCCTTCTTAGGTTTCCTTGGCTATGTTTCTTTCCCTCCCTTCCCAGGGTAGGTCTGTTTCAGTTCAGCTGCTGGCTGGAACATCTGGCAGGTTGCCCACTCTTGACGTTTTCTGTTTGTGGAGCCAACAGGCTAGGGAGGTTAGGGGTTTGATCATCTTCACCACTGAGACATTGGAATCTGTTGAGTTAAACATTGCTCTACTGTTACCATCCCCTCCCTCTTCTGCTCCCTCCCTGTGAATGAATCTGGAAAGAATGAACCTGAAGTCTATCTTGAACAGCTATAAAACCTTTATGGTACGTAGGCCGTTCCTTAAGGAGTGGGGCATTACCCTCCCTATTCGTTCCTGGAGTAAGCAGGACGCGTCAGCGTATTCCCTCACACAGGGTCAATGTCTGAGGGAGCGGTGCTATCCGTGCCTGGCACCTGCTGGTGTGAGAGGCCTGCTGGCAGCCACACTCCATAATCTACTTTGATGACTGCACTAAGGACAGAGCTCACTGATGCCGAGCCCATAATTCACCGAGTAATATTTATTCTGGGATAGCAACATCTCTAAGACACTCTTCCCTTCCCTCAGCCCTCTAAAATCAAAGAACACATTTGTTAAGGATACAGTATATGAAATATGCATACATACAACAATATGAGAATTAAATCGTGTCACATATGGGTACAAATTCCCAATATTGAGTGTGATCATGGTGTGTATACACAATGTTCCAGTAAAAATGTTTTAAAAAGTGAGGTAGGTGGTTACCCACCCTTCTGGGTTCTCCTTTCTGTTTCTCTTAGGCAAAAGCTTTTCTCTCAATAAAATTTTTCTACTCTGAAACAAACAAACAAACAATGTATCCTATAGTGCCTCTGACACTAATTAAATTTACATTGAGTTTCCAAGTTATTCCCATGAGAAAAACCCAAAGAGGAACTTATATTTTTTACTGAGGGAGCATGCTGATTCTACATGTAGGCTTTGAAGTCACCTCATGATCATGTTTGATGTTATCCATGAAATTCTGCCTCTCTGGCGGTTCTAGTCAGTTGGCTGACCTTGGCCCATGACTTATTACAGGTACCATCTCTGAAGGACCAATGGTACCATGCCGTTATGGTTACTTAAAACTTTTAAATTTGCAATATCAGGATTAACATTTTGTGACTCTACAAAAGAGACAAGAAAATGCATAACTCATTTTACTGTAGGTCACCATTATTCTTCCTCCTAATCTTTATACTGTTCAGTGAAGCAGTCAGGGATGTTTTATCCCAGGAAGTACCATACTTCTTCCAAGCCAGCTCCCCAAGGTCTCTCTGTCCTTATGTTACTCCAAACCTTTTCATCTGTATGGTAAAATCTTATAAATAATTTTAATTTTATTGTTAGAATCAATTAGATCCTATCCTAGAGAGAACTACTGTTCACTACTCACAAGAACTAGACAACCAAAGATTGGTGACCCAGCCAGGCAGCCATAAGTGCTTGACACATCTACCCTGTTTTACAACATAACCTGGAAATAGATTACAAAATTGAGAAGTACATTCTTATATTTGTGGTTAGCTAATTAGCTCAGAACCAGTCCTCTAGTTGATGCTAAAAAGGAGAGAAAGAATCACAGAAAAATTTCAGAACCATAGTAGGAAGAACTAGAAACATCCATGGTTGGCAAAAGTGTAAGTACATGTATGATTTATATCAACATAAAAATTAAAATGAAATGTTGGTTGTAATTTCTTTCTGAGATGAAAGATAACAAAGCTGGGTATTACATTAGTCATTAAATATTTTCCAAGAATAAAGTAAAGGACAATCTATGGGTAGATTTCATTTGAGGCATGCGTTCATTATGAATCTCAGTTTAATCCACAGTCAGATTCTGTAATTTTAAAGGCTAATAGTGAACAATACTGAAATAGAAAAACTAATTTTATTTTTGTATTTTTGCCTTGAATATATTCTACTCTATATAATTTCTCCTTTCTAAATGTACTATTATGTAAAGTTAATTATATACTATTTAATGATTCAAGAAAGAGATTAAAATTACCTATTGTTCTACCAACCATATGAAAAACATAAGATTTTGCTGAATTTTCTACACACAAATACATGTAAGTACTTTCAAATTTGGAGTACACTAATCATACTATTGAAAACATGCTTTGTCATTTAACAACACGCTAAAAATCTTATTTAAAAGGATTCTTCTAAAAATTAGAATTTTCAAGTGAAAATTTAAGTGTTTATGTGATAGTTAAATTAATGTAATACCCTTAGACTTTCTTTCCTTCTTGGACAGTGCTGACTACTTCCACCTCTAAAGACTACAAGCATCCACACTCTCAGACTTGCTAATTTACTATGTGCCAGCCCTCCAAGTACAAAAGTTCCACCACTGAGAATAATGTGAACTTCCTCATACTCCTACCAAACGCACGGGTTTGCCTACATTTGCATTCACATACTCTGTGTTCTCTGCTGACAAAAAGGATGAGCCAGTCTAGGGCCAGCTCCCTCCCTGTGTGCCCTGATGCCCACTCCCTCAGGACTTCTCAAGGGCTCTACTCTTTCAATTACTGACTTTCTCTCTTGCATCATCAGTTTTTTCTCCCTATTATGAACATTCAAAAGTGTCATAGTGTCTTTCAACCCTAAAATACTCTCTCTTGGCCTTTCAATCACCCTCCAGCTTCAAACAGTCTCTTCCCAATTCCACCTTTGCTAGCCTTTCTAAAACCACACGATCAGGCTTGGCCCCTACAGCAGCAAAACTTTTCTCACTCAAGTTACCAGTAACCTCTACACTATCCCAAGCAGTGATCGCTTTTCAGACTGAGCAATACCTTACACAGAGAATGACTTACTGCTTCCCGGAAACAGTTCTTCACTTGAGTGTTAGAACACAACACTTCCCTGCTCCCTGACTGTTGGCTCCTCCTTGGTCTCCTTTGCTGGTTTCTCCAACTTCCTGACCTCTAAACATTGAAGAGGAACAGGAAGAAGGATTCTTCCTTTCTGCATCAACACTCATTCTGTAGGTCATGATTTTCAACCCTGCTTTTTATTAGATTGTCCTGAAGGTGCCTGTCCTGTGAATGAGCTCCAGAGTTGCACCTTAACTAATGCAGGATGAAGCATTATGAGCAAGTACCAACCTTGCACAAGGAACAAAACATTATTATTACACTGTGTACTAGTGAGAATAATAAAAAATTACATTGAGAATAATAAAAAAATTACATTGAGAATAAAAAATTACATTTTAAATTAAATATATATACACACATATATATTTCTCTAGCCTTAATTTTTCTCTTGAACTCTAGATTTGAAGCTCTAATATCTTCAAGTGTATGTTTATTATCAACTTGAACCTTCTTAAGACCAAACTCCTGATTTTCTTTCATCCAAAATCCATCCCTTCAGTTTTATGCTTTTCAAAAAATAACAATCCCTAATGCTGGGCGTGGTGGCTCACGCCTGTAATCCCAGCACTCGGGAGGCAGAGACAGGAGGATTGCTGAGTTCGCGGCGGCTTGCCTGGGCACCATAGTGAGCTCAGGGCCAGCCTGAACTACAAAGCGAGACCCTGTCTCCAAAAAGCAAAAAAAAAAAAAAAAAAAAAATAACAATCCCAATTTTCCACTTTTCCATCACAAAAACACTGCAATCATCCCAGGCACCTTGGCTTGTCTCACAACGTACTTCAATTCTTCAATAAGTCCTATTGACTCTACTTTCAAAATGTACCCAGGATCCAGCAACTTCTTAGCACCTTCATCAGCTCTGCTCTGACATGTTACCATAATCCCTGCTCTGAATCCCAGGGAGCCTCATAACTATTCTCACTACTTTTGTCCTTGCTCTACTACAGTCTGCTTTCACTATATCAGCCAACTGATGTACCCATGCATTTATTGATGTATGTTTGGTGGTAATGGGGACTAAACTAGGGTCTTCTCACTGAATCACATCATGTAAATTTTTCAAAAATTTATATTTTTGAAATAAAGTTTCTCTAAGTCACTGGGACTTCAATTTTGTGATCCTCCTGCCTCAGCCTGTCAAAGTCCTGGAATTATAGGGATAAACCATCATGCCTATCTTCAAACGCCTTTAAAAAGTACATCAATCCACATGCAGTGGAATAAGCCTATAATTTCAATTACTCAAGAGAATGAGCTAGGAGTATCATAAATTCAAGGCCAGCAATGTAATAGAGTCAAGTCTCAAAATCAAAAATAAAAAGAGCTGGTGTTACATCTCAGAAGGGAGGCTCTGAATTCAATCTCCAGTACTTGGAAAAAAATAAAAATACATCAAGTTTTCCCTCTTCTATGCAACATTCTCCAGTGGCTTCCCAGTCCCCTCAGAGAAAAAGCCAGAAGCCTTTCCATGGCTGCCATGCTCTATCTTGGCCCTCTGTATTTCTCCAAATTCATCTTCTGTCTTTCTTCCTTTTTCTCATTCTGCCACTGGTTTCTTTGCTAAACCTTGAACAGATAAAGCATATTCCCTGTAAGTTTTTATATTTGGCTATTCTTTTTCCCTTTAAAATTTTTTGTCAGTATACATTTGCAGTATATAATAATTTCATTCTTTATCGGAAGCTGGTACTACATATAACACATCTTAATTATTTTTACATCCCCTTCTCTTCCTTCTTGGCTTCCTCCATCTCTCAGTCCTTTTCCTTTTTACAAAGAAATCTATTTCCCTGTTTACTATTATCTATCTTTCATTTTACTGTTCAATTTGTTTATACTTGGGGTTTCTCATATAAGAAAAACCATGAGATATTTAAGCTTGTGTATCTGATTCATTTCACTTAATGTTATGCTCTTCTTTCCACCCAGATTGTTCTCTCCTCTGATACTCCTTTGCTTTCTCAAGGACCTGCCCAGATGTCACCTTAGGAACAGGATCTTTCCCAACCACTCTGTGTAAGAAAGTTCTGCCACCCCCACCATTACCAGCCTCTTATTCTCCTATAATGCTCTGCTTTTCCTCATTACATCTCTTACGCAACACATTCAGATGCTCTTTGGAGTTATATCCCAACAAACCCATCATAAATCATGGCTGGGAGCTGGGCTCAGTGCTGCTGCCTAGCATCTCAAGAGGGGACGTGATCAGAGATTGCTAGTCTAGGAAAAGACCAAAATGCAAAGTTCAAATTTCAATTTGTGCTGAAGTCCTATCACTCATTGTATAAAATCAAAAGATAGTAAGCTTAACCTTGTGACAGACTGTACTGTGTTTCTATACTAATTGTCAACCCGCATTAGATGTAAACTCCTTAAGAGAGGAAATGAGTCATCTTTGGTTACTTCAGAATCCCCACATACTAATAGAGGCCTTGCATATAGGACATATTTACTAAATATTTTTAGAATAAATTAAAATAAAAAGGGAAGGAGGAAAATTTGCATATCTCAATTGTGCCAGAGTTTGCACATATTACTAAAATGTGTCCTCACAATTTTGTAAGGAAAAAAAAATGATGAATCAAAAGCAGGAAGGTGGATCATCAATTCAGCTAAATTTTTTCAAGAATTTCGAAGTCACTTATTGCAATTTTATGATGTCACTTTGAAAAAAAAAACAATTTGGAGCCACTGAAGAACATGCTGAAAGATTCACTCCAGGTTAGTGGTGGACAGAATGCCAGACTCCCAGACCACTGTGCTGCTAATGTGCCATACCCTCTTTGAGGGTCTCTCAGTTTACTTAATTTTTAAGAAAAAAAAATCTTTTATCTTGGAATAACTCAACTGTCAAATTATGTATACTCACATTATCATTACTAAGCTAAATTAATGATCTCAACTCAAAGAAACCAAGACTTGATTAAAAGGGGGAATTTCAAAGACTTCTAAGCTAGTAACTACTCCTAAAATCCAATAGAAAATGAGAAGCACCTTTACCACCACTAACCCACACCCCAGCTTCCACACCACACTAAAACCACATTGTGCTCCTAATGTCACTTTCACCTTGACTGGTAACACTCTTATGGACAGGAAAACTGAGGCAGAGAGACCAAGAAGGAAGAACTGTCCAGAAAATAACTGATAGTGCAATGCTGAGGTTTCTCATGGTCATGGTTACACAGACATTCACTGAAGGAGGATAAATGGGGAGATGCTTCATATCTAATAACCTGACTTTTATCTCTCGTCACTTTAGGTATTTAGTATGTGTGAAAGAGAAGAACACTGCAAAACATGTCAAATTGGCTTACAGGGACTAGATCTGAAGATGGGGCAGGGGGAGGGCTTTTTTAACCATTCAAGTTCTGCTCATTTGTTATTGGCAGCAAATCTGGCCCTGAGCCCAACTCTCACAGTGAAAGATTAACAAGATAACCAGTTGCACTACTTCCTCTCCACAAAGACTTATCCTTAACTTCCTTTGGCTAAATCACAAAGTGTATTCCATTTGTAGTGGAGAGAGGAGAGAGAGAGAGAGAGAGAGAGAGAGAGAGAGAGAGAGAGAGAGAGAGAGAGAGAGAGAGAGAGAAAGAGAGAGAGAGAGAGAGAGAGAGAGAATGTAGTGCCTTATAACCAACCCAATTAAGAAAAAACAAGCACTCAGTTTAAGAAAACAAACTTAAGCAACAATCATTTTTCAATTTGTCTATAAAAGTAGACATTTTTAATTCTTCATTGCAGAGAAAGTTTTTCGTTTATTTTAATACCACTTGAAATAGATTCAAAGTGTTGGGAAATCAGTGCATGAATCAAAGACATATCCAAGGAATCCCGTAAATTTCAGTGAAATCCTGTTTGCCACAGATCTGGACATTTTTCTTCTCTGTCCTTTTGAACTTATTTCTGTTCTGCTGCTTTTGCAAAATATCTTTACATATAGTTTAAAGCCTCTGCCAGGGCAATTTTCTTCGTAGCTCATTTGCAGATCATTAGATTAGTAGGCAGGGATGTATGAATAGGTGTAGCTGAGTGCAGGTGATCTATATGTAAGAATTGTCCCCATCCCAACATCCTGAAAAAACCATGGCAAAACCGGATAGAGCTGACCTTCCTAGTAAGGGAATATATATCTAGTATAAAGCTCCTGGAACCATTAGTGCTAAAATACAGAATATAGATAAGCACAGGACTTTAAATCCTACTGGCCTTTATGACAAGATGTAAACAGGACTAGTGAGCATATATGCAGCTAGATTATGGGGGTGGGAATCATGAAGGGAGACAGATTTCAGTCTACCTTCAACTTCTACTTTTCTACTGAAAGTCCTGGGGTGTTAGTTATCCAATTCCAGCCTATAAGTAATGACTGATATTCTGGTCACTTAAGAAGGCAAGTAAAATATAACAAAATATATTGGTACCAAATGGTCTCACATGAGTTGATAGTCTCTGTGTACACTTTCAGGGCTAGAGTCAGTTCCTAACATCAAGACTATTCTTAAACCATCTGGAGATTTGTCAGCAATGCTTAAGAAGATCCTCAAGTTCCCACCCAAAATTTAAGCCCCTTTATCTTTTGGAAATCCAAAAAGGCAGCTAGTGTCATTTATCTAGGAAACACATGACCAACAATTAAATCTTAGCATGATGCCAACTCAAGTGAATAAATATACAGCCCCGAAACAATTCTCATCAGAATACTTTTAAGGGTTATTAAGAGTGCTTAGTATCAAAAGAATAAACAAAAGGGTACAGAATAGGGTCCCAGGTACTGGCTGTGTCATCAATATGACAGGTCCTTCCTTTATAAAATGTGCGACTGTTTAAGGACAAGCAAGAGGTAGGGTAGGCGTGAAAATGTTCCATTTGGCTCTTTTGCTACTAGGGCCACAGCTGGCTGATCCCCCAGCTGCCACCCTAGTGGACTTGTGTTTGGGCCTACCTAGACCATCCTTCCAGCAAAGTGCTCCTACTCAGTGACCAAGTGCAACAGGCCATTCCTGTGAGAACCTGTGAGGCTCCTCTAACAGGTGTCTGGCTTCTGGGCACCACAACAGCCCGGCCAGAATTTCTTTGAAAATTCCTTATTCTTTATACCTGACCTGCTTTCTTCACCCATGTCCTGGTCTCTAGGCCTGTCCTGCCCCCACTCTTTTTATCCATTCCAGGTACCTCCCCAGTGAATATCCTGTACTTCTAATCCCATTTTGGCATCTGCTTCTTAGAAGATCAGAGCTTACATGGTGTGTTTGATGAAACTTATCTAAATTGCAACAATGATACTTTATAGTCCACTCTGAGATAAGGAATTATAAGCAAAAAGTCATTAAAATATGCCTTGGTCAGATGCAAGTAATAACAACCACAGGAACTTAGAGATCGTGTTTACCATTCATGCCTAATTACCATCTGGAACAACTTTAATTATGCAGATAATTAAATTCAGGTCAAATTAACTTTTTGTGAGTAAAATGTGCTAGAAATAAGGCTTAGATTCAGGACATCTGTAATCAATGTCTGTACTGATTACAGCACTAAATTGTTAACTCTACTAACAATGACTTTTTTTTTTTTTTTTTTGAGACAGGGTCTCGCTTTGTAGTTCAGGCTGGCTCTGAGCTCACTATGTAGCCCAGGCAAGCCTAGAACTCAGCAATTCTCCTGTCTCTGCCTCCCGAGTGCTGGGATGACAGGCGTGAGCTACCACGCCCGGCACTGTGGTATGTGGTATTGATGGTTGGTGGGAGTGAGTCTCCATGCCCAGCACTGTATGTGGTTACCGGGGATCGAACTCAGGACCTTGCGCTTGCGAGGCAGGTGCCGGAACCACTGAGCTAACCCTCCAGCCCAACAATGACTTTTTAAAAAAATTTTTGAAGAGGAAAACATATAGGCAAAGGGCATTTTTCTTCAAAATCTTTACACCAGAAAGAGACAAAATTAAAAGATGTCCTGAAGAAATTTCTAAGGAAGAAGACTTGTCCTTCTTTGCCTGACCTTGGATTGTGAGAGTTTAAGGAATCATTGTCATTTCTTGTATAATCCTTTCAAAGTTGTCCTCCTTCTGAGATCACTCCATAATCTCTAGAAAATGGCTTTCATAAAGTGCTTCATGTTTTCCTGATCACCTGAGTCCACATTTGGCAATGTAGACCCTTAATAGGCCCAGCAGCCTGGCCAGCAGACAGTGGCTAACACTGCTGAGTCATGGAGCCCGCAGCCTGGACTTAATATTCTAACCCAGGCAGCTGCTGCTGAAGGTCAGTTACTGTTCCAGATCTGTGAACACAGGCTCCCTATCCACTTGGCGAATCAAGACCATGGCATCAGGCGTGAGACAGAGCTGTTCTAGGGTCACAGACAAACAAGGAGAGACAGGAAAAGCCAGAAGTGTATAAAGCAGGCCCAGCCATACCCCAAGCCTCTTCTTAGCTAGCAGGTGGGCACAAGCTCTCTAAGGCAGCATTTTTGCCTTTACTCCACTGTCAGACTAGGATGGATATCTTCCCAGACGGCTAAGGAGCTCCTAACCCAATGGGGAAACTACCAAGTGGACCATTTTCACAACAAATTTCAGTCTTATGGTGTGGGTTTAATATTTCCTGAAGATTTGGCTTGAAAGTAATCACCTGGGCATGATACTGAGCATTTTGCATATCTTATCATATTTAACTTTCACCACAACCCCTTTTCCTAAAGAAGAAACTTAGGATCAAAGGAATTACATAAATTACAGTCATAAAGATACAAAATGGTAAAATCAGGATTTGAATAATGACCTGTTTCATTCCAGCTTTTCTTCCTACTTCATTATATTAATTCTCAAGAGTTTTCTCTGAGAAAAAGAGAACTTTAGGATTCACAGATAAAATTGTTTTCTACTGCTACTATAAAGAAGATCACCACAGGGGGCCAGAGATGTAGCTCAGTGGTTCCAGCACCTGCCTCGCAAGCGCAAGGTCCTGAGTTCAATCCCTGATAACCACATACAATGCTGGGCATGATGACTCACGCCCACCAGCAATCAACACTACATACCACAGTGCCAGGCGTGGTGGCTCACGCCTGTCATCCCAGCACTCGGGAGGCAGAGACAGGAGGATTGCTGAGTTCATGGCTTGCCTGGGCTACAGAGTGAGCTCAGGACCAACCTGAACTACAAAGCAAGACCCTGTCTCAAAAAAAAAAAAAAAAAAAAAAGATCACCACAAATTTAGAGCTGAAAACAATACAAACTTGTCATCTTACTGTTCTAGAAGTTAAAAGTCTAAAATGGATCCCAATGGACTAAAAGTAAGGTTTGTCCTTGTTGACGTGGCTGCATTCCTTCTGAAAAAATCCAGCAATAGTCCATTTCCAGCTGCCTTTTCTGGCTTCTAAGAACTTCTACCCTCACGTTTGTCCTTCTTCCATCTTCAAAATGTGTCATTTTGGGCTGGAGGGTTAGCTCAGTGGTTCCAGCGCCTGCCTCGCAAGTGCAAGGACTTGAGTTCGATCCCCGGTAACCACATATAATGCTGGGCATGGAGACTCACGCCCACCAGCAATCAATACAGCATACCACAATGCCGGATGTGGTGGCTCACGCCTGTAATCCCAGCACTCGGGAGGCAGAAACAGGAGGATTGCTGAGTTCGCGGCGGCTTGCCTGGGCACCATAGTGAGCTCAGGGAGAGCTTGAACTACAAAGCAAGACCCTGTCTCAAAAAAAAAAGCAAAAATGTGTCATTTCAATCTCTACTTTTGTGGCCCTAGTTCTGTTTTATGACTTTAACCTTTTTGCCTAATTATGTTTGTGATTATACTGAACTCACCAGGATAAAGTACCAGCCTCAAGATCCTTACATTAATCTCATTCGCAAAGCTCCAAGTCCACGAAAGGTAACATATTCACAGATCTGGGAATCAGAGCCTGGATGTCCTGGGTGGTGGTGGTAAGTTATTCTGTCTACTATTCTTAAATAGTAGGTCCTACATCTCCCCTCTTACATCCTACCCCATGGCATATATCTGTCCAATAAAATAACATATATTCTCTTGAGGACTTCGACTGGAACCCAAAACGGAACATTCCATTGCACAAAATGGTACACATCTATCACCTGAAATACCAAAAATATAGTTTTAGCATTTTAAGAAGCTAAACATGCCCTAAACTAAAATCAAAGTGGATCAGAGACCTAAATATTGAAAACAGAAACACTAAATCTACTGGAAAACAGGTTAGTTAGAACTTCTAGAGACACTGGCATAGGGAAAGACTTTATGAACAAAACCCCTGCAGTATGAGAACTAGCAGAAGGAATCACCGACTGGGATCTCATTTTATTAAAAAGCTTCTGCACAGCAAGAGAAACCATTAGCAAGCAAAAAGACAACCGACAATATGGAAAAAAATTTTACCAGCTGTTTCTCAGACAAAGGGCTACTATCTAGAGCTATAAAGAGCTTTAAAACATCAGAGTCCCAAATTTAAAGACCCAATTCAAAAATGGGCATCTGAAATGAACTGATACTTTTCAAAGGAAGCAAAAGCAGCTAAGGAACATATGAAGAAATGTTCAAAATCACTAGTCATTTGAGAGATGCAGGTGAAAACAACACTGAGATTCCTTCTCACTCCATAAAGAATGGCTGTTACTGTGAAATTAACCAGCAACAAATGCTGGTGAGGCTGCAGGGAGAAAGGAACACTTCTCCACTGTTGGTGGGAATATAGGTTGGTGCAGCTACTGTGGAGATTCCTCAAAAAACTAGGATTAAAGTTCCCATTTGACTCTGCTATTCCCTTACTAGGTATATATTTGAAACAATTAAAAGATTCACATGACAGTGACATACGTATACCTATATTTATAGCAGCTCAGTTTGTGATAGCTAAATCTTGGAAACAACCCAAATGCCCATCAACTGGAGACTAGATAAAGATGTTTCTTTAATAAAATGGAGCATTACTCTGCCATAAAGAATGGTAAATTGGAGTCATTTAACCTCAAATGGACATACCCTAAGGACATAATCATAAGTGAAATAAATAGGTCACAGATGTGTGTGAGATGTTTATTAGTTTCTCCTTGGTATGAGAAACTGAAGGTGTGAATGAGTTCTAAAATGTATGACAGATATTGTGAAATAATAAAAAAAATCAGAGGGAAAAGGGGTTTAGGTATAAGTAAGGAAAGGAAAGAAAAAATTTGATGGTAAAAAAAGGGAAACAAAGCTTAAGTATATGGGGGTAGGAGGTTGCAAGGTGGGCAGAGGAACTGGAAAAAATGGGAATTAAGTTGTGTCATGTACTGGTACAAATTCTCGATGTCTATTGTGATCATAATGTGCATATAAAATGTACCAATAAAATCAATTTTTAAAAATCTTAAATGTGGGTATTTCTTTCCTTGTTGTTGTTTCACTAAGGTCAATGACAACACTGCAACCTGAAAAAGCTATTAATTCTCTTTGTGAAAGTTAATTTTAAAACTGACTTTATTTCTACTTTGTTGAAAAGTCAACATAACGTTTAAATCACAACCAAGGACAGCAGTATAAATCATGCTCTTTTACCCAAACTAATAGGCTTTTAGCCTAAAAGCAAATTGCAATGAGCAGATGAAATAATGTTTTGAGTAGAGTCTTATCCTGTTGGGCAAAAATGAATACTTTATCTTGACATGAAGAATATAAACTTGTGTTTTGTTAAAATATATTTATCATGGGGCCGGAGAGTTAGCTCAGTGGTTCCGGCGCCTGCCTCGCAAGTGCAAGGTCCTGAGTTCGATCCCTGGAAACCACATACAATGCTGGGCATGGAGACTCACGCCCACCAGCCATCAATACCACATACCACAGGGCCAGGCGTGGTGGCTCACGCCTGTAATCCCAGCACTCGGGAGGCAGAGACAGGAGGATTGCTGAGTTTGAGGCTTGCCTGGACTACATAGTGAGTTCAGAGCCAGCCTGAACTGCAAAGCAAGACCCTGTCTCAAAAAAACAAAGCAAAACAAAACAACAACAAAAATATATTTATCATGTATTATGTGATGTTTTGAAATATGTATAAAACAGTATATATTTGTTAATAATGTTTATTCTTTGAAACTTTATTAATCTATCTCTGTAGTAGGAATCACCACATATTAAATGATATAGTGTTTATTTTAAAATTTTCTGTAGTAATTTAGGAAAATCAACATTAATCATATAAGAACAAAGATATATAAGCAAACTATATCATAACATTAAAAAATTCAATAAAAGACTCTTAAAATTTTGTGTGGCTTTATAAGTGGTACCCTCATGGCTAAAGGATTTTTCTGAATTTCAAGTCTGCAGGGTTGTTCCATCTGCATGCTGGAGAAATGGGCCTGGGTCACAGTTAGAAATCTTCTTTGAACATGACTCACTTTCTGGGTGACACTCACACATGTACTGCTTAGAGGTATATATTTCCCAAGTGTTTTTTGACATACATGGTGGGGTAAAGCTAAAAATAATGTGTATGTATATAAGGGAAGCAAAATAGAAATATAGAATAACTACAGTATTAATGCTACAGCAGTATCTGAGTCCAGTGGTTCCTGATGGAAATACTACAAACTCGGAGAGTCAAGATGGCTGAGCCATCTAAGAAAACACTACAAGTTTAGTGGTTACTCTCTCTCTATGTATTTTCTTACTATTTCACAATATCTGTCATACATTTTAGAACTCATTTATACCTTCAGTTTCTCATACCAGAGAAAAGATACGGTATTTACATAACTGGGACCTTCTGAGTTCTTTATTTCTAACTCAAGGTACCCCTGCAGCCCACACAGATTCTACTTCACAAAGGCTATGGTTTCTCTGCCTTGCTCAATTCATCCTACTGCCTTTTTAAACTCCCAAGTGTGAAGGCCAACCACTTGGTCACCATCTCTCCACCCTTTGGGGAGCTTCCTGCTTCTGTAGAATCTCTTCACCCTCCATTTTCATGAGCTTCTTGGTCTTTTCAAAACCTCTAATTCTTCCCCCACTTTTGTGATCTTTGGAATGGACCCGTCCATGGTCATTTCTTCCAAGTGTTTTTTTCTATCTTTGTTTATGCTTTTGTTTTTGCTTATTGTTATTTCCCCTAAATGGATCTAGATAAGACTTGAACTCATAAAAATAGAGGAGGAAATGGAAAAGCAGTCTTATGTGGGTCAAATGTCTTTAAAATGGTCACACTTCTACATTGGCAAGACTTTAGGATAATTCCCATGTGTTTTTAGGTCTTTTTCTCCTTTCTCTAGCTGTCCTTTTTTTTTTTTTTTTTTTGAGACAGGATCTCTCCCTTTGTAGTTCAGGCTGGCCCTGAGCTCACTGTGTAGCCTAGGCAAGGCTCGAACTCAGCAATCCTCCTGTCTCTGCCTCCCAAGTGCTGGGATTACAGGCATGAGCCACCACGCCCAGCACTGTGGTATGTGGTATTCATTGCTGGTGGGCTTGAGTCTCCACGCCCAGCATTATATGTGGTTACTGAGGATTGAACTCAGGACCTTGCACTTGCAAGGCAGGCGCCGGAACCACTGAGCTAAATCTCCTGCCCCTCTAGCTGTACTTTAATATGATATGTACTTATCTTCAAAGGAAGATAGGAAGAGTCCCTATTTCCTAGAAAGATCCAGAAGGAGAAAAACTTCCACACTACAGTTCATCCACTGATTTTACAAATATGCTATCTCTTTGCCAACTACTGGGAATAAAGTAAAGCAGTCAGATGTGGTTCCCCACTCTCCTGGATCTCCTGCTCCAGATTCCTAGAGCTACAGCAAAGTTGAAGGATCCTTTAATTCAGTGCTTCCTAAATTATCTACTAAAGACCACTAACATTCATTTGATGCTAATGGTTCTTTGGGGTCCTGGGGTGGATGGAGAAATTACATTACCCAATAAAATTAAGGTTGAAACATTAAGTTCAAGTTAAACTAACTCCAGATTACTGTGCCTCAAAATGGTATCTAATAATAATCTGCTATTCTCACTTATTTCAACACAAATATTCTTGAAGAATACGGTACTCATTAGCACTAACTTTGGCAGAACTTATTTCTGTTAAGGCTTCCAGGACCAAGAACTACATCCACAGGCTTCCTTCTGCACATAAGGAAACTGAGGTGGCTTAGAATGGAGAGGGGCAAAGCGGCAAAAGAACCAAGATGTCCTTACTTCATGATCTTTCGACCCTTCCACACTGCCTGTTCCACCTCCCTCTCTCACCTCCTAGGAAAACACATGGGAAGGAAGTGTTTTCCCCTCTTTATTTCTCTCCTTCCTCTCATGATGGTAATGGCACTGGACTTTTCACACATTTCCTGTGGGGTTTTTTCTCTGTTTTCTGTAGGGTTGGATCATAAACTCTCAAAAGGCAAAGATTAGGCTTCTAGAAAACAAAACAAGGGACAGTTCAGTAAGTGATGGTAGCCAAAAGGTGCTGGCTGATAACTTCCCCATGCATCTCCCCTCCAGCTTCACACAGATTCTTTCTAGATTTTCTTCCCAAACCAGCCCTAAACCACTGAGTAATCTTGTGGGCAGTAATATTATCCCCAACTCCCTGTGTGATATTCTTATGCTGACTTAATGTTTGTACTAATAAATTTTAAATTTGATTTTGCCTACTTCACAAAAGATTGCTTAATTATTACTATGCAATATTCACGCACATACTCTGTGCTATATAGAATATTCATTTTCTTCTTAGGAATATGTTGTATATGGGAGTTTTTATGAATGTAAGAGAATTTGAACCTACGAGGTTATGTACCTAACTGCTAAAACCTACATGACTACAAGTCAGGACATAAGAATACAATTTTAGAATTCAGAAACTTGAGGGAAAAAAAATCTTGAGAATGCTATATACCTAATAAGCAAGGGGCTGTTATACTGCCACCCTGTGGTAAATATGTGTGAGTCAATTTAAATAAAGTTGGCCGTTACCTTTAGCATTTTATTACAGAACACTCAAAAGACAGAAAAAGTTTTTATCAAAGCATTACTTTGAAAAACATTTTACCACATGAAAAATCAAGTTTTCCCTTGATAAAACAGCAAATATTGATTGGTCAGACTGAACACTCAAGTACATGTGTGACCCATTCTGTAGAGGAATTTCAAAATTCTCAGTGGCTCAAGACAAGAAACACCATACCTCAGTAAACTAAAAAGCAAGCATCAGTCAGACTCTGCTGAGTTAGATCAGAAGTTGTCTCAGAAAATGACTTTGTTTGGTCTCTATTCATCTCTTCTTGGGAGAACACTACCAATTTGCTACACTGGAATGGGTCATATAATATTCCACTTGCATGAAGTCTTATGAAACTCACAGGACACCAGAATGCCATGGAGCTAAGATCATTGGGCCAGGAGGAACATGGCCCCACTTCTTGACATCAGCGCTTTCAACAGGACAAGAGATTCACCCAGGACTGGGTCAAGGTAGTATTCATTTCTTCACATCCAAAAATTATTATATATCCACTATGTGTCTTGCACTTGTTAAACGAGGAAATACAATTTTTTTTTTCTTTTTGAGACAGGGTCTCGCTTTGTAGTTCAGGCTGGCCCTGAGCTCACTATGGTGCCCAGGCAAGCCGCCGCGAACTCAGCAATCCTCCTGTCTCTGCCTCCCGAGTGCTGAGATGACAGGCGTGAGCCACCACGTCCAGCATTGTGGTATGCGGTGTTGATTGTTGGTGGGCGTGTCTCCACACTCAGCATTATACGTGGTTACCGGGGATCGAACTCAGGTCCTTGCACTTGCGAGGCAGGTGCCGGATCCACTGAGCTAACCCTCCGGCCCGAGGAAATACAATTTTGAGCAAAACCAGATATGGCCTCTCTGGATGTTACAGAACATCAATTAGACATGACCCATTGGTCTTGAACAAATATAATGCTTTGGGAATCAATAGAAAATGATTGTTTTAATCAATAGAAAATTATTTAAAAGGCACAGAAATCCAAAGATAGTCAGATAAGAGTTTTAAAGGGAAGTGCTAAAAAACTGACAAAAAAAACTTCCAAGTTAGTGGCTCATTGAAAGATCATAATTACAGCAATCAGAAGTTCAGAGAATGAGTCTAGCACTAGACAAAAAAGATGGAAATAGAAAATGACATCAAGTAGCTAAACTGTCATTGCAGAATGGGTTACACGTGAAAAGTTAATTAACATGGGAGATCATAACACAGCATAAAATAAAAGGCTAACTGAATGGTGTAAGGAGGATAGAACTAATGAGAGAAAGCTCTAAGAAGGAAGTTGGGCCTAAAGATGGACAAGAAGTAGGAAAAGGAGTGATGGGAAAACATCCTAGATGACAGGAAACAATGGGATGAGACAACAACTAGAAACACACATTGATTACCATGAGAAAGAATTAGACATTCCTGGGATCTACTAAGAAGTTCATTTCTCTGAGTATAAAGACAAACTCACAAAGTTCAAAAGGTGAATTCTGACCTTGAGTTTTCTCCTAGTTTTCTTCTCAGCTTCAGTGGCAGAACTAACCACACAGGTAAGTGGAAATGTGTCACCAAATAATAAGGTTGTTGGGCTACCGCCAGAAGTGGGTAAAGGAAGCAAGTCCCTGTTCCTATCTAGTCTCCCAGCTCCTCTTTTCCTGCCAGGTTTCCTGTTCTGACCTCAGGGCAGAGCCTGCATCTTCTTGTCAGGAAGTAGGACCAGGATACTTGTCATATCAGAAGAGAGATGACAGCTTCTAGGAAACACGCTAGGTAAGGTAGAGAACTGAGAAAAGGACCCCGTCAGTCTCGGGGCAGTCATACTACAGAGATGCTGAGAAAACCAGTGCTCAGGATCATCCATTCACCTCACTCACCCACAGTATCTCCTGAGCTCCTGGTGTCCCTCTGTTAAGTAAACTCCACTTCGACTCACTTCCCTGAGTTCTTTACTTGCTATATGAATCACATTAGGTTAGGCTGTGTTCTTTCACAATCTATTAATATCTACATTTTGAGAATTCAAATGTAAAGAATATGTAATGGTCTATGAATCCTTACTCTCGAAATCAAGCCAATTACAACTTTATGGCATAGAACAGGGGTCTATAAACTATAGGCCACAAGCCAAATAGGACCCATCACCTATTTTTAAAAATAGGGATTTATTGGAACACAGCCCATTCGTTTATGTATTGTCTGTGGATGTTTTCATGCTACAATGGTAGAGTTGAGTGGCTGTGACAGACACCATGTGGCCCACTAAGCCATTTATATTATTTATAATCTGGGTTTTTATACAACAAAACTGCTGACCATCTCCATGTAGGATCTATGTCACTGATCACAATATTTAGGTTCAAACTCGCTGGCTGACATTACATAATCTTTCAAAGTTTCAGTTGTATCACTTCAAATATTTCTTGCTTTGTTTACTTCATGACAATGTTGTACAAATGAAACAGCATCTAAGTCTTTATAAACTGTAAGTATAGCTTTCAAGTGCTCTTAGAATCCCTCATCTTCCACTGCAACTCCAGCTCCAAGACACCATCCTACCCTCCCAGGTAGAGCCGATCCAAACTTCCTATTGGCTGGATTTCTTGCCTTGATTGGATATTTTACTACCTCCCTGCTGCTATAAAAGAACTGCCAAAATGCTTCTGCTTTGTCTTAACCTCTTTGGTGTTTGTTTCTTTGGCTGGCTTTTTTTTAAATTTCTGTCACCAAATTCATGACAAATTCAAGGGAATTAAGCAAAGTTGTTCCATCACTGGATAGCAAAGATTTATAAAAGGAAAAAAGCCAGATGAAGATATCAAAAGAAGATTAGTGTAGCTAGATTCAAGAGTGGAAAAACGATATGCTCAGATGTTTGAAACCAAATGAGAAGACTTTGAAAACAAGGGCCAGAACTGCATATCTGAAGCCATGAGTGATGGCCTGAGCAACAAGGCAGGCAGCAGGTGCAGAAAAGGATCTCAGCTGCAGTGCAGAGGTCCCCCAGGGGCTGCCACTCTGTGCAGGGTTTCTAACAAGGCTCCACTTGATGCTGGGACCAGGCCTACAAGTTACCTTTCATGGCCTCCCCACCTCTCACCCTCTGGTTTTCTCCATGATTAACAGCCTGGCTCTGGGCCTGACAGTAAGCTGTAGCTTCCAACTCAAAGGAAGCTCAGTAAGAATGACCTTGTTAAACTCACTCCACCGAGCGTTGTGGATGTCAGTGAGCATCTCCTGGAGATTTATGGCCGTGAACCCAGTCTCCTGTTACTTGGTGATTCCACTGAACTTTCCATTGAGCAATAAGAGCAGGATAACAGCAGAGCTGCTCAAGGTTAGCAGCCTTCTGAAGTCCACCCAGTTCCACAAAACTTCCTAATGGTATACAGAGGAGATTTATTGGGATGTTTTTGCAGGCCAGGAAATTGCTAAATGATTTTGTCATTGACAAAGGAGCAAACGTCACTGCCCAGTTTCTGTTGGACTTTTTCCACCTAATTAACTCTTGATCTAAAAATGATGAAAATAGGCTGATTCCTTGTTCACTTATCAGGTGGGAGGGCAACCCAAACAACATTCTAATTTCATTGTTTTCATTTCAGGGATTATTGATGGCAACTGCAGGGCATAGCTTATATTTGAATTTCCACTTGGTTTCCTGTTCTTGTGGGATTCATTTGAATTGCTACTAAGTTGGGCATTCAACATTTCTTTTATTATGTGTGTGAGGAAAAAACTACCAAACTACAATGTAAGTAATTTTATTTCACCATCTTTGCAGATGCGTCAGACCTACTGATCAAAACAGGTTTTCTACGTAGAAAGCAAGGTGGTAAATGTGGCATAAAGTATTTATGATATTCTTTCTTATAGTTAGAGAAATTCCAAAACATTTGTATTTGTTCCAATACTATTATGACCATCCTGACATAGAAACAATTTTCCTTACTTCAAGTAGTGTAGAGGTTAATTTCAATTGTCAGTTTACTTGGCGTGGAACCTGCTCAGGGAATTAATAAAAGCACACTTCTGAAGGTGTTGGGGTGGATCCGTCCAAATCTGGAGCCTGGCCTCTTCTCTAAAACTGTTCCCCTGGTCTGTCATGAACTAAGCAACTTTACTCCAGCATGCCCTTCTGCCATAATGTATCTGCCCTACCGCTAGCTAACCATGGACTGAATTCCCTGAAACAGTGAGCCAAATTAAACCTCCTCTCTTTCTTTTCTTTTCTTTTTTGGCAGAACCAGGGATCAAATTCTGGCCCTTGTGTGTCCAAGGTAGGTATGGTACCTCTTCAGCTAAATCCTTGGCATAAACCTCCCCTCTTTTAAGCTGTGAGTGTCCATTATTAAATTGGTAATAGTCAAACTGAATGTGAATAATATCATTTGTATTTGGCATATGACAGTAGTTAGAACCAGAACTTTGGGGCAGAGCCATGAAAGAATGTTATTAAAACTGACCTTTTTTTCTGGGCATGGTGCCTCACACCTGTAACTCCAGCACTTGGGAGGCACAGGGAGGAAGATTGCTGCAAGTTCAAGGCCAGCCTGGAGTACATAGTGAGTTTAAGGCCAGCCTAAATTACAAAGCAAGACCTTGTCTCCAAACACTAAAAAACAAACAAAACTTACTTTTTTGAAATGGCAGATGAGGAAAATAATGATAGAAGATTGAGGCACTGGAAAATATGTGTCAGCTTTCAGTGCTTTTTGGTTTTCCCTTTTTTAGCCATCCCTCTTAAATGAGTTCTGAAAAACATTAATACTTTTATATAATTACATTTGATGTGGTGCTTTGGCAATCCTTGAAGCCAAGGTTGTAGGGAAAAGAAGTACTCCCAAATCAGAGAAAGAGTCCTGAGTCCCAGAGGGAAGGATTCAGCCTAGAGATTCCTATTCTCCCTACTGCTCCGAGTCATACACTCTTTCAAAAACCACATGGTCCATCTGCTTAAAAATAAATAAATAGAAAGTATGACTAACAAGCCCTTTGGAACGCTGACTTACAAAGATATACCCCTCATCTCTTCTCATTCCAAAGGAAGTTAGATTTTAAAAAATGAATATTTTACATAGAAAGGTGGAATAACATCCTTTCTAATAGCTATCAGTAAGGAAATCAAATTATCAATATTGGGACCCTCTCTCATTGGGAAAGTGGCGCTTTCTGGCTAGAGATGGCCTTACTGTGCCCTCACTGTTACCTCCGTTTCTGCACAGAAACCCGCCTCCAGCCCCCATGCCTCGATTCCCTGTGGTTGTGAGCTGTCTGTGAAGCTCCACTCCCTTCCTTTTCCCAAGTCATAGTTACAGGAATTATTGCAAGATTAACTCTCTTGTATTATATTTCATTTCACAGAATAGCAACTCAAGAGTTTTGGCTTCTGGAACAAGAATAAAAGATCTTCTACAAAATATTAAGTTCTTTGGAAAGAATCTTTTAAGGTGATTTAATGTTGGTAAAAGTGTCAGATCAGCAGCCACAAAGTCTGAGTTTATGTTTATTCATCTAGCAGATAAAGATTCACAATACTTTACAAATATCCCACCAATCAATAGGTCTATTTCCAGTGAATAGGTTAATACAAATTCCACGTAAAAAGGTAGTGCTTTGCTCCTTTTCATGTTGTATTCTGCACAAAATAACTTGGTGTCTTAGAACCACTTCCACATGAACTGTGTCACTTAACTATTTTTTGTGAATATCTAAAAGAGTGATGATCATGATGTATAAACACACCTCTTAACCTGCTTTAGCTAAAAGTGCTTATGTCCTTTCTTTAATTGATAGAGATTAATTTCTTAGCAGTTTTAGGTTTACAACAAAACTAAGTTATTTATGTATCTTTTAGATCAATTTTTCTTCTTAAAAGCCACAGTGTGTTTTGCTAAGATGAAAGTAGCTTGTTTTCCAGAGTGGGAGGTGATGCTCGAGAGGGAAGCATGGACCCTGGAATCAGATCCTAACTCACCCCTTATCAATTCTGTGATCCTTGGTATGTGAATTCCTTAGCCTTTCCCTGTGTCAGTTTTCTCATCTCTAGGAAGGGAACAATAGCAAATACAGTGTAATACCAAAGGGCGTAAGAGTCAAATGAAATAACGAAAGTGAGCACCCAACTCAATACAGAATACAAAATGGAAGCGTTGGAACTGTTTGTTAGATTCTAGTTCAAATTGTACCTTAGGAGGCTAAAACATTGTTGCATCAAGGTATAAAGTGAATCTGAAATTCTGCCCTCTGAATGAACAAAAGGCCTGCCCGAGGTATTTACATTAGGTTAAGGAGAAATAGGTTCTCGTGACCTACACAGAAGCAGGGAATTGGAGACATCTGGTTTTCCACCCAACATCATTAACCAAGCTTTTTGATCTGCTCCAGAAAGATGGAATTGGAGAGAAAACCAAAAGAAAATAGGGAGGCAGCCTGTGGGACTGGCCCGGGTTATCCCAGGCTGGGTGGAACAGTGAAGAACAGCACAGCACTGGAAAGCACCCCTCTGCTTATAGCAAGTCCCCAGGTAAGTGGACGTGACAGGGTCCCCGAGAAGCCTGTCACAGCTGGCACTGACGCTGTTTGAAGAAGTGCAAGACAGGTTGGATGCCGCCAGGAGTGTGAGGAGAGCTCTGCAGGGCACTATGGCCCAGCCTGACCAAGTGTAGACAATTACGGGCAACAGAATCCAGATGTGAGTGTGGTATGAGCACCTCACTGGTACTCATGGGCAAGAAACCCAAGGACACTGGGTCGTGTCCTCATCCGTGGCATGGACTAGGGCCACACCGCATCCCATTCAGAGAGCCCCCCCCCCGACTGAAGAAAAGGAGCGAGAGGACAAGGTACAAGGTACCGTGTTCTGTGAGGGGGTGTTGAAGAGGAAGTAAAGGAAAAAGGGAGGCTGGGAGGCTGAGCCACAGGGGGAGGGAGAGAGGGAAGAACAAAAAGGCAAAGATTTATTTGCTAACTAAGAGGACATTTGAGAGTATTTCTCCCATGTCCCATCCAGAAGATTTCAAGGCTAGGAAAATAAAAGCACCTGCCAGATGCCAAATGATTAAAGCTTTAGGGAAGACCAGCAAATATCTTCATTTGCTTAGGCTCTTTTTATAACCAAACACGAAAAGAGAACATTTTAAGTAGGTGCCTGAGTCATAAGATATATGGAATGTTTGATGTGTTACTTTATTCTACAAAGAGAAAATTCTGAGTAATTCATAATATAACTTTTTCAGATTTCCAGCTTGGAAGAGTTTTGAGATTTCACAAATAGGAACATAAGAACTATAACTTTTTAAAAAACTGTTAAAGGCTTCCCCAAACACGAGTAATACAATTATGTATTTGTAACTTCAGATTTAAAAAGGCAATGACTTAAAGAGATAACTATTTTTGGATTCTCTGGTGTCCTTCCTTGTGAATAACACTCTGCTGATGCAGAAACACACTGCCTCAGAGTGACTAAGTCTCCCCACGCTC